>JAOWBU010000448.1:0-25000 GCA_026212405.1 Petrea volubilis
TTTCACTCGACAGAAGCGAACTTCGAATCACTCCGTGAAAAGGTCAGTTTCCTTCGGCAATTTCTTGAAAATCCATTGAGAAAATTTACAAGCGATCAAAAAGCCCATGAAGTTCTTGAAACCGAAATCAGAGACGGGATATTCAAGGCTGAAAATTTCATTGAATCCCACATATATAATCTTCTTGCTCCAGGAAAGGAGTACAGAAATCACCTATGGCGATTCTTGTTTTTTGCGGTAAAAAACGTTGTATTACTTGTCTTGGTCCCAAGCCTCTTTCATTTTGCCATCAGGGATTCAATGCCTGTCTATGTCCAGAATTGGGTATACTTTGCTCTCCGATTCTGGATATCCATTAATATTGTCGTCATTTGTGAAGCTTTCTTGCAAGAAGTATGGGCGAAACTTAAATCTATATTTGCAAGAATAATGATGTATTCTTCCATGCAAGATGTTCTACGTAATTCCCGGCCAGAAGCTCAGGACTTGGGTCAGGTAATAAAAGAAGTCGAGTCCATCGCGAATGAGGTGGTTAAGATTAAGAATAAATATGGGGCAGAGGATCCGGGACCGACCCGAAATCTCTTACCTGCTGCTTCATCATCAAGGGGCGATTCTGATGTCACCCGAAAGAATGTTGTGGTGGGATTTGATGGTGATTTGGAAGAGATTCGAACCCGTTTAGCTTCTGATTTTTCCAAGGTTGAAACTGTTCCGATTGTGGGAATGGGCGGCAGTGGTAAAACTACTCTTGCTAGGTTAGTTTATGATGATAGTTATATTGTTTATCACTTTGATATTCGTGCTTGGGTAACAATATCTCAAGAATACTCGTTGCGCCAAGTCTTAGTGGCCCTTTTAGATTCAGCTCAATTGCTCAAGGAAAATATGTATGAAAAGAGAGAAGAAGAATTGGCTTTGTGTCTCTACAAAAGTCTAAAGGGTAGAAGGTATTTTATTGTGGTGGATGATATGTGGGATATTGAGATATGGGATGCCATGAGAAGATTGCTTCCGGAAGATAATAATGGAAGTCGTGTGCTTTTGACTACTAGGCTGTCTGAGGTGGCTCTTTATGCCAACTCAGGAAGCTCTCTTCATAGGATGCGTTTTTTGAATGAAAGGGACAGCTGGAAGCTAATGTGTAATAAAGTTTTTGGAGGAAAAGATCAACCCCTCAAGTTGGAAGAAATTGGAAAGGAGATTGCACGAAATTGTGGAGGACTCCCTCTAGCAGTTGCTGTAATTGGTGGCTTCCTGTCCAAGGTCAGTAGAACACAAGAACATTGGAGAAATGTTGCGGATAATTTAAACTCAATTGTCGCCAAAGATGACAAGCAATGTATGGCGATACTGTCATTGAGTTATAACCACCTGCCTCATCGTTTGAGGCCTTGTTTTCTCTATATGGGGGTTTTCCCAGAAGATTATGAGATCCCTGTCTCCAAACTCATCTGTCTATGGGCTGCTGAGGGATTTCTAGAACCTCATAGATCTAAAAGTTTGGAAGAGTTGGCAGAGGAGTGCTTGGAGGATCTCATTGAAAGAAACCTTATTTTCGCTAGTGAGCGGAGTTCTAATGGAAAGATTAAAACATGCAAAATCCATGATTTATTGCGGATCATGTGCATACAGAGAGCTCATAAGGAAAATTACCTTTATGTCGTGAAATGTGAGGATGATGTGTTCCGAAAAGACATAAAAAATTCATGCAGATTGAGTATTCATCCCAATATTCTGAGTGTGCAATCTGAGATTCTTTACAAGAGCGGGATTTGCAGCTCCAGTACTCGTTCTGTTTTATGTACTGGGGAGCATTTTATTTTCCCATCTCGTGTCTACTTACGATATAGACTGCTTCGGGTGTTGGATTTAGCGATAGTATATTTCCTTGATTTCCCAGCTGAAATAATCAAGTTAATTAACCTGAGATACCTTGCTTTCACCCATAATCAGGCTCTTCCTTCATCCATATCGAAGCTTTGTAACCTTCAGACACTTGTTCATTACTATTGGATATTTGGTCAGGGTCCCATTCCTACAAACATCTGGTTGAATCCAAAAGGTCCAAAAATGGGGCGTGTTGCTTGCCCCTTCTTACCTGTGGAAATCTGGTTGATGCCAAAACTACGGCATCTACGTGTCACGCCAAGTCGTTTTTCTTACCCTCTTGATGTGCAAAATCTTGAGAAAAGTTCCCTCGAAAACCTTCAAACACTTTCGGATGTAAGAAACTTCAGATGCGATGATAACATCCTCAAAAGGATCCCCAATATAAAGAAGTTGGGGATTTCCTATGATATCTCCCCCTCGGCTGTATGGTCGGAGTATCAGCTCGAAGATCTTGTCAATCTGCATCAACTCGAGACACTCAAACTTCTTATAAAGGAAGATATTTATCATAAAGAAAAATTCGCCATTCCACCAAACCTTGCTTTCCCGCAGAAGCTTAAAAAGTTGACTCTGATTGGTTGCGTAATTCCCTGGAGGAGTATGACTATCGTTGGTGCATTGCCAAACCTTGAAGTTCTCAAATTACGAAGTAATGCTTGCAAAGGCACCGACTGGGAGCCGCTCGAAGAGCAATTTTCTCGGCTAAAATATCTTCTACTTGAAAAGTTAGATCTTGTGCAGTGGAGAGCTGATGAAACTCACTTCCCTTGTCTCCAACGCCTGATTATCCGGTCATGCTTCAAACTGAAGGAGATCCCTTCTGGTATTGGTGATATACCGACTCTTGCATCGATCGAGTTGGTTAATTGCCATCCTTCTGCCGTGACGTCTGCAAGGCTAATAGAAGAGGAACAACAGAGCAATGGAAATGTGGATCTCAAAGTTCATGTTGAGTTGGAGAGACGAGCACAACCGGATAAATTTTACTTTCGCTGTTTGTTGTAGAAGGTAAATTAATTCTTCCGGTAACTGTGTTTTCGATTTTTTTCATCCTAGGGGAACTTCATTGCTTTGAATATCAATATCTTGTAGCATAGTTTGAATAAAGAAGTTTCTTTCTGCTGATTAACATTGTTTTCATATCCATGAACACTGGAGACTAATAGGCCTTTCTTCAAAGGAAATGTTTGTTTGAAGATGATAGCATTTTCACATTTTCTTTCTTGAATTTTAACCGGATTCTCGTCACCAATGATTTGGATCTAGTTTTTCTGATTTCCAGTTGGTGAGAACATTGTTTCTCAGACAGTTACAAGATGTTTGATCAAAATGTAGGTTATATTAAAAATAGTTATGTATATATAGAAAATATAATAATATATATAGAGAGAGAGAATATAGTAAATCATCAAATTTATATTATCAAATTTTAAATATATAGTTAAATTATTTTTTATTTTTATATTGTACATACGTCAAGTTTGTCTGATGGTAACTCGTACGTTTGTTCCAAGAAATTTTGTTTGGAATAGAAAGACTTCCATTTGCATGCGAAATTCTACAATATTGAACAGAAAGGTCCGATTTAATTAGGAGCTCTTTTTTCCAATTTAAAATTTTCAATAATAATTTCATCCAAAATATCGATTAGTGAGTTTGTTAGGATTAGACTGAGTGATTTCATGAGTATATTAAATAAAAAATTATGTAGGTGGATTCTTTTAACTTTTTCTTAGGATGTTTTATTGACTTTAAATTGCACTTTTAAAATTAAACAAGATTGTTACAAAATTTTTAATCAAAAACAAATCAAACACATAATGTTTTTACAGACAGTCTTTTCTTTTTATGATTAATTTGGTGAAGCTTGAGCTAATTTTCACAAAAAAAAAAAAAAAAAAACCTTAGATGTTGGAGTTAAATGTCCAACAGCCATAATTTCATGGGCTGTGACTGATAGCGGTAGCTTGCTTATGTATAGAAAGTACAATCTCAGGCTTGGTTATTTCCTAGCTTAGAAAATTATGATCAGCTCAGTGGATATATCCATTTCTGTTGCATTCATGACGATTCTTTCTTGCAGTGTTGGGGCCAGAACTTTAAAGTTAAAAGAGTTTGTCTACTTGTTATTGATTATAGATAATAGAAATATTTAATCTAAAAAAAATTAAGGAGTGCACCGAGAGGAGTGTTCTAAAAGAAAATTAGAATTGTCCGTCTGTCACTCAAATCTACCACATACATATGAGATAATTTTAAAATCCGGTATTACACGTGTGGCTCCACCATTGCTTTCTTGAGTATCTACGTGTTTGTAATCCTACATTTTTCATTACTGTGAAGGCCGCTCCATTCTCTAGAGTTAGGTACATAAAACAAGTGTATGTGCGAGTGTGGATGCGCAAAATCATAAAAGTAGAGAGAGAGAGAGAGAGAGAGGGCTAGAATACCTAAGAGCGCGTAATAAACAAATATTTTAGCAAAAGAAGACTTCAAAGAAGGTAGAGCTTTTACATTTGACGAGGAGCATAAGTAAAATAATTTTGTCAAATATTACACTTAACTTATATTTATTGATAATTTAATGTGATTGATTGAATTTGTCATTTTTTTCTCACTACTTAAAAAATGAATTTTGTGCATACGTACAACTTATTATAAATAAGAAACTAGTCAAATCCAATGCCCTTGAACAAAAACTAACTCATTGTTTATATATATATATATATATATATATATATATTTACTTACTATATAGTAATTAGAATTACCACATATACTAATTACTAATAGTAAGGATTTGTTTGTTCAGTACTTTTTTTTTTGGTAATGGTAGTTGTTTGTTCAGTACTTAATATTTAGGATGTGCATTAATTTTTTTCTCAAGAGGTTAAATTAAAAAAATAATTACAGGAGTTTATTTTTCAAGTGGATATCCGATATTGAGTAATTTTTTTTAATGTTATTCATAAAATATAGGTACGTAATTCAGTAAAGCTTAATGCAAAATTTTAGAAAATTTAAATCCTCTTAAAGTGAACTTTAAATACTCAATTCATTCTTTCGAACTCTATGACAGAAGTAATAAGAAAACTATTAGCTCCCAAATTTATGTGAATGCGAGTAAACCATTATGATAGTTTAGGTGAAAATTTTGAGCACATATACATACATATATATATATATATATAAACAAGGAATTTGTTTTGTTATGTTTTGGTTGATTTGAAACAAAAATTAAAATGGATTGGTTTTGGAATAGAAATAAAACGGTAAAAAGTTATTACATGAAGTAAAATTTGTAATAATTAATTAATAATTGACGAATATAGAAAGTAAAATGTTACGACAAAGCAGCTCTGTGTATACTTTTACGGTTAAACTTGAAATGACTTAGTTATTAACTAATGGTCCGGATCGTAAATTTTGCTCTTAAATATTAGATTAAAGGATCAATAATTAAATCACTTAAATTTTAATTATAAAAGCAAACAACCCCTAAGTGGTATTCAAAGAAATATGAGTCGTGCATCATTCCTTTTTATCGAAAAACTTCATATTATGTTGTCAAAAAGTGAAATTATGACATTATCATAATTAATTAAACGATTGAAAACACTATGTGGGTAATACCCAAATGGAACTTCAGTGCGTCTTAATTACTAGAAGTGCTCATTTTTTATCCAATGCCTGTGATTTGGTTTTTGATTCAGTAAGTAGTGGGGAAACAGTTCTTGTCTTCCTCTAATAAAGCGGACGGGATCTCCTACCCCAAAACAATGCCCCATCTCATGCCTCATACTCTAAATTCATGACACGTGTAAAATCTAATTAACACAACTAAATAATCTGCCGTTAAGTAAATCTTGAAGATTTACACGTGTCATGAATTTAGAGTATGGGGCATGAGATGAGGCATCGTTTTAGGGTAGGGGATCCCGTTCGCTAATAAAGTGCAGTCTTTATTGTATAATTTTCAAGGGGAAAAAGCGGCGTTCATTTCTTGAAATTTCTTTTAAGCATTTTCCAGAATGGCTTGTCAAGTTTTGTTTGTAATTATGGTCAAAATACATGTTAACTCTGGATAAACAGTAATTTACTAAAAATATAGTTATATAAAGATAGTTGTTAAAGGGTGTAAGATCATAAATACTCTGTGCATTGATCCAACTGTTTAGTTCTGTAACTTTTCTCCTGTTTCATGGCGAACGTGAGATCTCTTAAATCCGGTTTGAATTAGATGCAAGTGTTGATAACAAACTTGTTTTTCATACTGAATGCATGATTGATTGAGTATTCCCACTATCAATAACTGAAATGATGATCCAAAAGATTAGTTTCTTCTGCAGCATAGCTATCTAAAGTTCTAAAAATTCACAGTATTTTTCAAGATGAGTATGTTGCTAAGTTTGCTGTGCACTTTGCTCAGGTGGAACCGATGGCTTCTCCTGATATTTTTCGTGTCAGAAGAGTGACTTGTAGTTTGTCATTTTCATAAGTACCATGGGAACAGTTCCACCAGGATTGTTTTTCTCCCTCCATTTGTGCATAATCTGGAGAGAGTTGACAAATCAGAACAAGGCCGACGTCTCCTCATGCATGGACCGCCCGCATATTGTAGATGATAAGAACAAATTTGTTTTTCGTATAGAAAGCATGATTTAAATTGTCGTGTGATACCGGTAGCTCGCTTTTGTATAGAATATGTGGAGAATTTCAGGCACGGTTATTTACTAGCTGAAAAAATGATGATCACTGGATATATCCATTTATGCAGGCACTGATGATGCTTCACTTTTATGCATTGCTTTCAGTTTTCATGGTAGTTTCTGTTTTCCTTGGTTGGAGTTTGAAATTCATATTTTCTCCAATCGGATAAATGGATGGAAATTGTGGAAGTCTGGATAATCCTTCAACAATATCATACGCTTTAGGAATATAAATGAATCACGAAGAACACACAGTAAAAAACAATGTTTTCAGATTTGACCAATTCCTCAGATTCAGTATGAGTACTAATTTTTTCATTTAACTGGATTCAGCAGAAGCCAACAGAGACAGTATACTATATGTGTAAAAATTGACTCTTTCCCGCAGCCGGCACAATCCTATACATACATATATATACTGTCTTTTTCCATCAGTTGTTGAGTTTTTGTTAGCATTCACAATCCCACAAATTATCTTCGTAATCTCAGCCTGTTGACAGTGTACAGCAGTTTCTCCATTTCCAGTTATCCTTCTTTCTCATCCGAACGCATTGCACCTCATTTACTTTAGCTCAACAAAGAAGAAAGATTGTAACATCATTTTTCAAAAAAAAAAAAAAAAAAAAATCAGCTGATAAATGGGATGGATCAGATTAAGACATCCTTAATCCTCACCATGTTCTTTCTTTTCTTATCAACAGCAACTGGAGAGACAAGAGAAGCGAGGGACGCACTTGTCCAGTTCATGGCAAAACTTTCTGATCAGAAACAAGAAATAAACTGGGGTTGGAATACAAGTTCAGATCCCTGCAATGATCATTGGAAAGGGGTGACTTGTTACAGTAACTCACAAAATATCAGGAGAATAGTACTTGATGAGCTCAATCTTACAGGGATCCTTGATGCTGGTGCTCTCTGTATGACAAAGGCTCTCGCAGTTCTGAGCCTCAACTCCAACAACGTTGTCGGGACATTCTCAGAAGAGATATCGAAATGCAGAAGCCTCACGCACATATATCTGCATGGAAATAATTTCTCCGGCAATCTGCCTGTTACTCTCTCCCGGTTGGGCAATCTGAAGAGACTCGTCGTATCAGACAACGGGTTCTCTGGCAACATCCCAGATGTTTCTAGAATCTCCGGTCTGCTAACTTTTAGTGCTGAAAATAATGAGCTGAGTGGGGGTATACCAAAGTTTGATTTCTCCAATCTGGAAGATTTTAATGTTTCAAACAATAACCTGAGCGGCCCGGTTCCTGATTTGGGGGGGCGTTTCGACGAGAGAAGCTTTTTAGGCAATCCTGGGTTGTGCGGGGAACCACTGTCTGAAGCTTGCCCTCCCTCTCCTCCAGCTAAAAAGAAAGGCTCATTGAACAGGGAACATTTCATCTATACAGGATATGCTGCAATTGGACTGATTATTGTTTGTTTAGTTGCCTTCAAGCTGATCAAGAAACGAAGAACAAAAGAAAAGAAGGCCGTCGCAAAGGAGGGTTTTCAGACAGACAACACAAATGACAAGGTTAGCGGCGCTTCTAGTGAGTCCAACGTTGGTGGAGTAAAAAGGTCTGAATTTTCTGTAACATCAGCCGAAAGTGGTAAAGGCTCAACATCACTTGTAGTTCTATCCAATCCTGTGGCTAACGAGCTGAAATTCAAGGATTTGCTGAGGTCTCCGGCTGAATTGATGGGGAGAGGCAGATGGGGGAGCCTCTATAAGGTGAGGGTAAACGAAGGATTGACTCTGGCTGTGAAGAGAATCAGGGATTGGGATATTTCAATGGATGATTTCAAGAAGAGGATGCATCGGCTGGACCTGGTGAAGCATCGGAACGTGATGCCTGTTGTCGCATTTTATTGCTCCAGGCAAGAAAAGCTCTTGGTTTATGAGTTCCAACAGAATGGCAGCCTATTCGGGCTTCTCCATGGTAAGTTCTTTGTTTATATCATTTTGAAAAATTATAAATTCACCCCTAATGTTTGGTTCTATGTTATAAATGTCCCCGAACTCCAGGTGGGATTTGTAATAGAAAATCAAATATTAGAGGGGCATTTGTAATTTTTCGCACCACAGAGGGTTTTATGGAAACGAGCCAAACCTCAGGATGCCTTTAGTAATTAAATCCTAGACAAAGTAGAAAAGATTCATCCTTCTGTCATGAATGCATTGCTTCTGATTTCAGGATCCGAAAATGGCCTGTCATTCGACTGGGAAAGCCGATTGACCGTTGCAGCAAAAATCTCCAAGGCATTAGCCTGCATGCATGAAGGGCTTCAAGCCGATGGAATCGCTCATGGCAACCTAAAATCATCCAACATCTTATTCAGCAATGCCATGGAGCCCTGCTTGAGTGAGTACGGTCTAGTGGAGTTTGATAATCAGGACCAATTGTTTCTCGCTCAAATTGACAGTTTCCAAGAAAACAGCATTTCTACCGCACAAAACAACGCCTTCAAGGCCGACACTTACAGCTTCGGCATTATCGTCCTCGAGCTGCTAACCGGAAAACCGGTTCAGAACAATGGATATGATCTGGCCAGGTGGGTGAGTTCCACGATCAGAGAAGAATGGACGGCTGAGATTTTCGATTGGAGACTCGTTTCAGAAGGCGCGAACGAGGATCGGATGGTTGGTTTGCTGCAGATAGCTGTGAAGTGCATTAGTTCATCATCAGTGGCAAGGCCAAGTATGAGGGAGGTTTCTAGTATGATTATAAACAAATATGAAGAGAGATCTATAGTTTCTGACCCCTGATGATTGATCTTGATTAGGCACATGATATGTGACCAACAAAAAAATATTTGTGACACAATTTTTTGAGAAATTGACCAACAAGAATTCATGATTCAGAGGGCATATTGGTTTGGTTTTATTTATTTATTTATTATTATTATTATTTTGATCCTTTACAATATTTGTGATGTAATAATTGATGGTTGTACTAGATTGACCTTAATTTTCAACACATGGAGTCCTCACTTTTTCTATGTTTATATCATTTTATGTTTCTTATCATGAAGCAAATGAATTGATTTATATTTAACCTTGAGGGAGAAGCATGGTAGGTAATGTGTAGAGGTTTCAAGAAGATTGATTTAAAAGGTGCTGGAGTGTAATGTGAGGATTCGAATACTAATTGTGCGGGTGTTTGGTGGTGTGTGTACTAAAAATAAATAACAAAATGAAGATCGTCTTTTACTCAATCCATCATTTTCTTTTTTTTGTCTTTTTATTTCATTTTGTAGGTGTTGGGGTAGGGTGGGGTATCTAAATAGACAATTTAAACTAACTTTGTTTGTTCTTTTCTTTTTTCTTTTTCCTAGTGAAGCTAGAAATTTTATTAAGCGGGTAGAATTTAAATTTTTATAAAATAAAAAGAATATATTTATCATTTCTATGGCAAAATTTCAAAACTTTTATAGGATACGTATAAAGAAAATGATTTTATATAAGATTGAGAGGATCGATTGCACTTTCTAACTCTCTTTGGATTTTGTTTCTACGAAGCAATGCAATAAATGATTACATTACATTTTAAGTAAAAGCGTATTAACAGATATGAATTAATAATTTGAAAGCAACAAGTATAAGAAGATCTAATAGTATAAAATTACAAAAATACCCTTAATATATTTGATGAGAATTATACACCAAATCTTAGTATCGTAAGACTTAAGACCTCAAATTGTGAGCTAAGATTCATCAACAATGGAGTGACACTAAAGTTATATAAGGTTGGAATATACTATTTAGATAAATGGACCTTTCCTTGAATATTTTTTAAAAACGTCCCTTAATCAATTTAACTGTGATATTAGACGACAAATTAAAGATAATCCCAATTGAGAATACCGTTTGGACGGCATTCTGAACAAATTATATTATACCAACTCTTTCGTTTGTCACACTTAAGTAATCCAAAACTTTAAAAAAAAAAAAGAGTCATTGATTTTTCAAAATTGACAATGTTTATTGTCAATAAGAACACACACAAAAATGAAGCAAAACTGCCTAAATTTCCATTGACTTATTACAGAAAAAAAATAGCTATTTTACACAACTCATTAGTTAATGAAAATTTTGACCAGGACATATAAAAAATAAAAATAGAGAATTGAGAATAAGAGCCAGCTTTGGCCAATGAAATTTTGCCTTAATAGTAAGTATTAGTCTGTTAAATAGTAGTTTATATTCTTATGTATAATAATTTTTTATATTTGATATTAGTGGTAATTTCAATAAGAAAAGAGGGGGGAAAAAAAGAGCCAACTTTAATTGGTCCTAATTCCATCCATGAAGGTAAGTATCATGTTGCGCGCCAAGCGAGAATCCGTCTCTTGTTGAGTTAACGTTGCGGCAAGTTTAGCCAACCTTGTGGTGTAAGAAGAGCCTAATTTGACTCGAAAGAATGAAAGGAAAGTCAAGAATCTCATTCTACGGTATTGTCACGACAACTCAATTTGTCTAGTAAATTACTTAGGACTCCCCTGATTTAGTAAAAAGGAGGATGGATTTTCTCTTCATCTGAAGGTATTACTCTGCTAAAAAATAACTCATGTTTTGTTGTATAATAATTTGTCTATATCGACGATTAATGATAATTGATGTAATAAATTGTTTGAAGTAAAAAGCCAGCTCCTACAATAAAAGGTATCTGCAAGTAGGGATGGCAACGGGTCGGGTCTGGTGCGGATTTGGCCAAACTTGAGATTATATATTATAAATATATTAAATATATATATGTTTATATATATATATATATAAATTAATCTTTTTATTTTTTATTTTTATTTATTTATATATTATAAATATATACGGGTCGGGTCCGGGTCCAAGTCCGAGTCCGAGTGGACCTAAGGCTAGACCCGAACCCAAATGGATTCAAAATTTTGGATTCGCAACCCATTCCAAGACCCATTCCCCGAGTATAAATGTGCCCCAAGCGGGGTCAGGTCCGGGTCGAGGACCCACTAAATTCGGATCCATTGACATCTCTATCTTCAACTCCAAGCGCTCTCTCTCTCACTCCCCCCCCCCCCCCACCCCCCGGGCCCTTTCTTTCAATTTTTTGTTTATTATTTCTTTTTGCGAAGTAAAATTTATTTGACAAGCAAACAAAACTTTGTGCAAATTAGTAGCATATCTATTAGCAATTGGCATTTAGCACAGCATAAAAAGAATTGCAAAAGTGTGTGTTTGTGTGTATATATATTATATATGATTAGTCAATATCACCCAGTTGAATAGGCAATTAGATGGCAGGCGTGCAATGGAACACGGCACCATCATTGTCAAATTGGACCCTCCACATATGACCTTTTTCTCCAAATAATTTATGCCACCATAAACATACGATTTATTCATGGCTTATTATATTAATTAATATGCTTTAATCTGCATTTATCATGCAGTTCTTGCAAGTGCCCTTTTATTTATAACTTATTTTATTTTACTTTTTTCCAATTCAAGATTTACAAACTATGGAAAAGTGTAAAAGTAATATATTATTAATAAGAAATTTTAGGGATATTGCACTTTGTACCTCTAAATTTATATCACATGCCACGTTTATCTATTTAAACTACAAAAAAAGAATCAACCCCTTACGATAGTAAAAACCCTAATGAATCAGCTAATAATATTCACTATTCAGAAGTTGATTTGATACATTTTATAGTCAAGAAAAAAAAATTAGTGGGACATAAAATATAATTCAATAATTAATCCGGAAGGTTTAGTCATGCAATGAATGATGGGCAATTAATAGCGTACATGTATGATATATTTATCAAAATCTATGGCAATTGTATATGTGCATATGATTTTTCTTGATAATTGGTTAATAGTTTTTATTTCTTGAAATCAATTTAACTAATATACTGTATTAGATAATTTATTACTTCCTACTAGCACTAACAAATACTAACTTGCTCATTATGCCGACCATTAAATAGATCAATCATTGGAAAATCGTTGGTCGGGATAAAATTATTTGTTTAACTGAAAAAACGAACGACCAATATAAAAGAAGGATATATATATAAGTCAAAACTAACTATCATTTGGTCTAGCAGGATGAAGTGCTAGATTTTTCAAGCAACTTTCAGAGTTCGAATTTTGGTGTTGTGAATGGAGCAATTGGGTTGGGAAGATCACCCTTATAATGAGCTTTTATAGTATCCGATTCGGATTAGTTGGCCAATGAATCAAAATCGGGTTGCTAAGACTAAAAAGGAAAAGTTAAAAAAAAATTTACAGCTGAAGAACAATTAGAAAGTTCTTTATATGATTATATATATATATATATATAAATAATTACAATTAGAAAGTTCTTGAAGCCAGATATTGGAGCCTAATTTTATTGCATAATGAAAAAGTATACTACAAATCAAGGAACCAATGTTCAAACTTGCTCTTTTTTTTCTTTGTTTATACCGTTTTGCTATTTATTTATTTATATCAAACCAATGTTCACACATATATCTCTATACACACATATATACACTAGTAGTGTGGCACACTGAATGTGGGCCTAGAATTAAAAAAAAAAAATTTAATTCCATACTCAATCTTTTTAGGATAAAATTACAAACATTAACTGATTTTATTTTATTAGTATACTTTTTTAAAACTATTTTCAATATTTTCATTAAATTAGTGACAAATGAAGAACAAGAAAGACTTAAAAAATAAAATTATATAATTAAGAAGACAAACACAAAAAGAGTCAAAAAAGAAAAATATTGCATGGTGAAAGGAGAGTACAAAAATGTGGAAGAGAAGAGAAGGTAAACGAAAATAGAATTAAAGCCACTAAAAATATCGAAATATCAAGACAACTATTAGATCGATGGTGCTTTATCTAATAGTATAAATATATATTAATAATAATTTATGTAAAATAAGAAGGGAAAAAAAACAATTATTTTGTAGTCTATACATGGTGATGATGAAAGCCAGAGTTCATTCATTAAGTCAGCATGAGAAATGACTCAGAAAATGATAACATCCCTTAAGTGTACATATATATATATACATACATAGCTTTAAAATTGGTAAAAATAAACATAAGATAACAAAAAAACAAGCAAAATCATGTAAATATGTTCTAGATAAAGACACCTGTACACACCATAAGGTTGGTGAGAGTGACATATGTGGGCATGGAAAAGACACAAATCTATAATCTTGAAATATGTTGCTCCTACAAAAAACCTTGTCTCCAGTTCAGTTCCCATTCTCTCTCTCTCTCTCTCCAATTTACACACACTACACACACTTCAAGTTGTTTGCCCATCTTGGTTGACATATTTTTCTCTGCCACAATCTTGATATTCTCAATTAGTAGTTCTATTCATAACCAACCAAATAAAGTTGTTTCTGTGAATTATATACAAGTGTGTATGTATATATATAATCTTTTTCTATCTTTTTTGTCAGATTAATTCAGATTCTACAGAAAAGAGGTAGGTTACCTGCTGTTTTAGATATTATTCCCCTGATGTTCTTCTTGTATCATTTTCTTCTCCAACAGTTTCATATCTTGTATATTTATATCAAGAATATTTTATCTATAGATCAAGAAAGAAAGCTTGAATTCTCATTGCATTAGTTTTAGCCCACCACATGTATGTTGTTTTGCCCAAGATAATAAACCAGAAGCTGTTGTTAGGCCTCTTGTGTAGACCAACTTCTTGCAATTTGTAAGCTTTCTCACATTTTTGTTCTTTTTTATACTTAAGACAAAAATAGAAGAGCCCTTATTCTCAATTCTCATCCATGAGCAGAACAAGCCCGATTATTCTCTTGGTGATAGTGATTCTAGCTATTGGCTTCTTCATACTTGGTTTGCTCCAACTTCTTGTTAGATGTCTGATAAAAAGGCCATCTTTTTCCTCTATTTCACAATCCAATAGAATCCCAGATCAGGCCTCTGGTTCCCATACATTTCAAAGGCAATTGCAGCATCTTTTTCGGCTACACGACTCCGGTCTCGACCAGGCTTTGATTGATGCTCTGCCAGTTTTCTATTATAAGGACATAATGGGCTTAAAAGAGCCATTTGATTGTGCTGTTTGTTTGTGTGAGTTTTCAGATTGTGACAAGCTCAAGTTTCTTCCCAATTGTAGCCATGCTTTCCACATTCACTGCATAGAGACATGGCTACTGTCTAACTCAACATGCCCTTTATGTAGAAGCCTGATTGGTTATAATGGGAATCATATGGGGTACCCCTTGTTCGGTTTTGATGATTCGAACGGACAATGGAATTTATCCCGTCCGGAAGGGGCGAACGATTCATTTCCCAGTCATGGGCCGGGGATTTCGCAAGAGAATGCCAGCCCAGCGAGGATATTCTCCGTCCGGCTTGGAAAGTTTAGAAACTTGAACGAAGGATTAGAGAGCGAAGATAGTAAAAAGCAAACCGAGGTCTCTGGCAGCAGTAGTATTGATGCTAGGAGATGTTATTCTATGGGTGCATTTCAGTATATAGTTGATGATACAAACTTGCAAGTGGCATTGCGTAATGGCGATATTGGTGTTGGAACAAGAGCTAGAGAGCGAATCACTAAGGAGCAATCGAATAATAACTCAGAAATAGATGGGAAGAAGATCAACCGAAGGAGTAGAGGCGACAGCTTCTCTGTTTCCAAGATTTGGCTCTGGTCCAAGAAAGGCAAATTTCCGAGTTCTTCGGGTGACAATGGAGGTCTTAACGTTCCTCCAATTCCCAACGGTAGCAATGTGGTGTGACAGGGTTCTTCTGAAGCGATACTCAAGAGCGTACCCGGTATTTTTTTTCTCGTCTTCTGAGTGACAAATTAGTCTCTTTTTAGCGATAAATGTCACTAGTTTACTCTACATGTTCATGATATATATGTGCAAATATAGTCTTGTAACCTTAGATTTCGTAGTCTCCTGATCTTTGGCTTTGGCTGAGATAAATTTTAGTCTTCTCAGAAGGAATGTTTGAGCATGCTTGCATTTGAGAGCATGTGTTTCTGTTGTATTAACTGTAATGTGTGACATGCTGCTTATTAACTAAGCATTTTGTTAGGTATGATTGAAGGGCCATAATTTTAGTTTGAAGCCTAAGCAATGGTGAGCATCATGAGTTACTGTAGCAACATCTTTGAAAACCCCTTTTTGACTAAGTTTGTGGTCAATAAGGTTTGTTTCAAGAGTAATTTAGTGTTTGAAGAATCATTGTAATCTTAATGATTTGTAATGATCAGACAGCGACTGTCACAATAACTTAAACTAATTCAAAAGCTGTAATTATTTACTTAAACATGGCATGATAGTAGGGATTTGTGAACTACGTTTCACTATTGAAAAAGCTATAGAGTAGAGTAAAGAGGACGCGGAGTGAGAAAGGATGACTTCCTATAAAAGGGTAAAGTATAAGCTGTTCTTTCTTTTTCCACCATTAGGGGAAAAAAGGGAGGCATGGAAGAAAAGAATAAGCATTTTAGAAAGCTTTTATTGCTTGTATACCTAGTGTAATGCATACTCAGGAACTCGTTTCACATGTCTCTTATTCAAATCTTAGAAATGAAGTTGTCTTTGGTAGGGAGAGCTATATAGTTAAATGGTCCTACTTGACTCGAACCCGAATTTAATCGGTGCCTATTGGTGCTGGACACCAGATGGTCAATGATTGATGGCCCAAAAAAGAACCCTGCAGTTTAGGATAATCATAATTTTAATAGATAAAGGGGGTTTCTTGTGATTGGGACAAACATCAGGGGGCTTTTGATAATTATCCTTCGAGACTTTGTCTTTTTGAAATTTTGAATTGACCTCTCATGTTAAGCAAATCACTATCTCGCCCATAAACCTAAAAAGTCTAGTCTGCCAGAGCCAGATTCATTTGTCCTGTGGAAACAAAGAAAAATCATCTTTTAACTTTATTACAATTGATTAAAGTTCAGTTTAGTAATATAGAAGACATAAAAGAGAGATTCTTGAAAGATAAGGCATCACCATCATATGTCTCTTTTGGTGTTTTTTTCACCTTTTGCATTATGTTGTTATCTGCTTTACCTGTTTTGCTATAAATTCTTTAATCCCATTTCTCTGCACCGCAAGTATTTCATACTCATGAAAATTAGAATGGAGGTTTATTTACAAAAATAAATATTCAAATTAATTTTTTTTTTAAAATCATATTGTTTTGATTACATGATTAATCTTTAATTGTCCTAATCGCTATATGTTGTTAACAAAAATGGTGCATAATTTTATTTCTCGATTTTATTATATTAGGTTGGCAGTCTCATCGGATAGCACATTTGTTTAAATAGACGATAATTAAATGATAATAAAATGACAAAAATATAAAAGACACGAGTATTTATATGATTCAATTAGTTCAAGTCTATATCCTCATGCGTGAATGGATCAATTCCACTATAATAAAATAACGGAAAACGTACAAAGAAAATAGAGAAAAAAAAATATTTTTAATAAAATCCAATACCGAGATTTTTTTTTTTTCCTTTTTCACAGTTCACTCAAAAAAATTTCCCTTAAATGTTTTCCAACTCGCTTAGAATTGTTCTGTATTAGCTTTGTCTTCACTATGTCACTCTCAAGACATTAGTACTTCTCAAGACATTAATTCAAGCCCCACATGACATAATATTAAATATAATACTTCGTTTCTCACACATATATATTATGAGTAAAATACTATTATTTATTTGCATAAATATTTTTATATTTATATCGACATAACGAAAAAATATAATACATTGTATTTTATTTTCGGGTGAAAACAATACTATTTTAATTATTTCATTATCAAAGTAAATTACGTATAAAAATAAAATATAATAATTAAAACTTACAAGCCAATTATTGAACATCTAATTTTGAGCTCGGTTTAAATTTGAACCCTAAATCAAAATTTTGAGCATCAATTTGTCTTATTTTGCATATGAAGTCAAGATATAATTGCAAGTTGTATTTCTATTATTTTGTATAGTCTTTACAAATTTCAAATATAGAAATAATATATAAAGTCAATTTTAATAGAAAAATTGAGGTGATATCGAATTATAGACGTGGATGTCCGTTTGTGGTTATGACGGTATGAAGTAAAATTATTTCGCGAAGGTTGGTAGAATAACAAAATTGATTGAAAAATTTTATTAGATTCGATAAAACACATCTCTTGATTGTTGATTTGATTACTATAATTATAAGAAAATTATATTTTTAGATACTATATTAATATTTATAAGAAATTTCTAAACATAAATAGAATATTTATAATTTAAAAAAAATTGTAATTATACTATGCGTTGAGATTGCTCCTTATATATATATATACCTTTACATGAAATTAAGTTTTATTTTTCAAAAGTCTTGGAACAATAGGTCCAAGGGCAAGAAAACAAACAATTAAAAAATATGGGAAAAGAGAAGTTCCCCAAAAAGTGGCAGACACAAAAATCCAGTGAAGCCCCACTCAAACCCTCTTCAAAGTCTCGTGCTTTCTCTCTAGTCTCTACTCTACACTGACCATCTCCGCCATGGAATTGGAGAGGCCCACACTCACAGTAAAAGTATCCAACATCCCACAAACCGCCATAGCCCAAGAACTCTTAACCTTCCTCGAATCTACGTTAGGAAAAGGCACAGTCTACGCCATTGAAATATTCACAGAGCACAAAAATTGGAAGTCCAGAGGCCATGGCCGGGTTCAGTTCGACAGCCCAGAAGCCAAGATCAAAGCTTTATCCATGGCGGAGCAAAGAAAACTCCTTTTCAAAGGGTTTCATCTCTCAGTCACCCCCTCCTTTGAAGATGTCATCATTAGACCCATTAACCCAAGAAACAGGGTCGAAAATGGCGGGGGTTTGGTTTTGCTTGCTGGCATTATGGTTAGGGATGATTCTATGGGGATTTTGGAGTCTTGGGATGGGGTGAAGTTGTGGGTTATGCCTGAGAGGAGGAAGCTTGAATTTTTTGTGAATCATGAGGGGGAGTGTTATAAGCTGGAGGTGCAGTTTGGGGATGTGTTGGAGACTAGGGAGTGTTGTATGGATGGGGATGATAAGAAAGTTGATGCAATTCTTTTGAAGGTATGGCTGTTTCAGTTTGATTGCTTTTTGTTTTGGGGATTTTGCTGACTGTGCTTTATCTCATCAGAATTTTTGTTGGATTTTTTAATTTTGATCAAACTGTTATTAGTCGGAGTGTTCTTTGATATTGTGTGGTAGTTTTGTATGATCATTCAACTTTGAGTGTGTCAATCACAGTAATATTGTTTCATCCGTGGGAGAAAGCAAAAGAAAAAAAGAAGTTAAATGCAAATGCTTGCAACAGTTGCCTTCTCCTTTCTTTCTTATTCTTATGTTGTTGACTTCGATTGCTCCGGATCGATCTCTGGAGGTTTACCAGTTTTCTTGGTAATTGGAGTTCAATGTGAAGACTTCATAAGTTATATTATGAAAAATAAATGGGAAAAGATAAACAACCAGCTCTTTGGTTTTAAATCTGTTTGCATATTTGGAAGTATGACCCCATAATTGAGAATTAATGAGATCCATGAACTTGCCTTCAAGGTATCTAATGTGTTGATTTGATGCACTTTGGTTTGCTTTTTAGTTGCATTGCTGTTTTACTTGTGTAGCAATATTTTGTAAGCCACAACTTTGGCTTCTTACCTAGAAGATCGAGATTTGCTGCAAGTATAAAATGAGATATATAGAATCATGAGATACATAACAGTATTCATCTTGGATATCTTATTTTCTGAAAATTTTTGGAGAACTTTGCATGAGGGTTGCACGTGATGTAAAATTTGTCCAAACAAATCGAAGACTTACTGAGAGGATGTTGTAACAAATTAAAGAACTTTTCTATACACACGTATACCCTGTTAAGAAGTCGACTTTGTTAAGCATATGTCTCACAGTGGTTCTTTTTGGAAATTTCCAGTGGTTTATAGTTAAATTCCGTCCAATTCCTTATGGTCAAGATAAAAAGCAAATGATCTTATAACAGTCCTTTCTTCATGCATTGATCTTTTGTGTATATTGCATGCTCTGTTGTGATAGAATATATATAAACTTAATTATCGCTGCAATCTTACTTCAATTTCCTCTACTTTGTTCTTTTAGCTCAAACATGCACCAAAAGTATTTAGAAAGATTTCTGGACCAAAGGTTGCATCAAGATTCGCTGCTGACCGATATCACATCTGCAAAGAAGACTTTGACTTTGTTTGGGTTCGAACTACTGATTTTTCAAATGGGAAGTCAATTGGATATTTATCTTCTCTCTGTTGGGAGATTGAGGAAGGGGTCTCTAGTTTAGACGTATACACATCTTTGCCATACCATTCAAAAGATGTGATGGAACTAGCCCTTGAAGAAGGCATAAAATTCAATCATGTCTCTGATTTAGTTCCAATTGTTGCAAACAACTCAGATTTCAGAGTACCTTATGAGGTCCTTTTTCAGCTAAACTCACTCATACATACTCAAAAAATGAGTCTTGCTGCTGTCGACAATGATCTTTTTCAGATACTTAGCAGGTTAGACATGGACACTTCTTTACTTATTCTCAAAAAAATGCACAAGTTACACTCCACTTGTTACGAACCTAAATCTTTTATCAAGAACCAATCCGCCATTACCAGCTACAATGGTAAGAATGTTGTTTCTGAAACTTCTAAGAGATTGATGGATCAGAATGTGATGAGTTGTCATAGAGTTCTTGTAACTCCATCTAAGATTTTCTGCTTGGGTCCTGAACTCGAATCCTCCAACTACATAGTGAAAAACTTTGCTTCATATGCTTCGGACTTCCTGAGAGTCACTTTTGTTGATGAAGATTGGGGCAGACTTTCCGCTGGCGCTGTTTCTATGAGTATCGAGCAGGGCATTTTTGCAAAGCCTTTCAGAACTGATATATATCGGAGGGTTTTATCTATTCTTCGAGATGGGATCGTGATTGGAGATAAAAAATTCGAATTCTTGGCCTTCTCTGCCAGCCAACTGCGTTCAAATGCAGTTTGGATGTTTGCTTCGAACGATCATGTCAAAGCAGAAGATATCAGGGAGTGGATGGGTTGCTTTAACAAGATCAGAAGCGTCTCAAAATGTGCAGCAAGGATGGGACAGTTGTTTAGCTCTTCCAAGCAAACCCTAGAAGTCCACCCTCGGGATGTTGATCTTATTCCTGACATTGAAGTTGTATCCGATGGTGTGAAATATTGTTTCTCTGATGGCATTGGAAAAATTTCTTACAGCTTTGCAAAAGATATATCCAGAAAATTGGGTTTGTCCCATATCCCAACTGCATTTCAGATCCGCTACGGTGGCTATAAAGGGGTAATAGTGGTCAACCGCCAATCCTTCCGGAAGCTAGCACTTCGAAGTAGCATGCTTAAGTTTGAGTCTAACAACTGTATGCTTAACATCACAAAGTGGAGTGAGTCACAGCCTTGTTACTTAAATAGGGAGATTATTACATTATTATCAACCTTGGGTGTAAAGGACAGTGTATTTTTAGCAATGCAAGAAGAACAATTGCAACACTTGGGAAGAATGCTGACAAACAGAGAGGCAGCAGTGAGTGTCTTGGAGAGCACTGGTGGAGGTGAAATTAAAAGCATCTTAACAAGAATGTTGCTTCAAGGCTACGAACCAAAGAAGGAGCCTTATCTCTTGACAATGCTTCAATCACATCTTGAAAGCCAGCTGTCTGATTTAAGGAGTAGGGGGCGTATTTTTGTCCCAAAGGGCCGTGTGCTAGTCGGGTGCCTGGATGAAATGGGGACTTTGGAGTATGGGCAGGTTTATGCCAGAGTAACCATGACTAAGACTGAGCTACAGTGTGGAAATCAGAGATATTTTGAAAGGGTGGATGAGACGACTTCTGTGGTTAAAGGCAAAGTTGTGGTCACGAAAAACCCGTGTCTCCATCCAGGTGATGTCAGGGTGCTCGAAGCTGTCTGTGATGTGACATTACAAGAGAACAATCTGGTGGATTGCCTTGTTTTCCCCCAAAAAGGCAATAGGTACCTTCTGCATAATCTTTTTCTTTGTCCATGTTTTAGTTCTTGCAATAATTATGGTGCCCTCCCTTATAACTATATGCTATTAATTACGCAAATATTCCCTTTTGGCTTCAAAGTAACGTATTCCTCCCTTATAACTTATTTCCACTACATGATTACCTGTTTCTGTTGATTACTACACATAGTTAAATAATGTTATAATTGGAAAGTAAACTTTTCAAATTGTTCTCACAGTATGGATGATCTTATCCAAGTTTCTTAGTAGCCTTCTTTTTTTTTTCTGATTAAATTATGATGATCAAAAAAAGGTATTCGTAACTCTGAAATTAAGTGGGGAAGTTCGTGTACGTATGCATAGTTACCAGAGGTCAATATAATTGACCTT
The DNA here is from genome assembly GCA_026212405.1 of Petrea volubilis. Lineage (NCBI taxonomy): Eukaryota > Viridiplantae > Streptophyta > Magnoliopsida > Lamiales > Verbenaceae > Petrea > Petrea volubilis. The sequence goes on from JAOWBU010000448.1 coordinate 22,026, forward strand.
TAGTTCTTAGTCGCATATCAAAATGGTGTAGGCTGTATCTCAAGTGTTTGAAATTTTTGACCTCTAAGGATCTGAGGAGCCATATGAGGTGAAAATCTCATGTATGGTTTTGTAATAATGATGGGAACATTGATGTTGTCATTGACTATGATTATCTAACAGTGCCACTTCCACGAAAAATTCTTCAGTCATGGCCAGAAAGTTTCATGTTACTGATGTTAATAAAAAGATTATTTTAAGTGTTGAGCTATGGAACTAAATTGCTATTTTTACAGGCCTCACCCAAACGAGTGCTCCGGTGGTGATCTTGATGGTGATCTATATTTCATAAGTTGGGATGAAAATCTAATCCCACCTCGAATTGTGGACCCCATGGACTACACTGGACGGCGACCACGCATCATGGATCACGAGGTGACCTTAGAGGTAAAACCTGGAAACGTTTCTTCACTCTATCACAACATACTTCTAATGCTTTTTGTGCTAATATTTTCAGGAAATTCAAAAATTCTTCGCTGATTACATGATCAATGACACATTAGGGGCAATCTCAACTGCACATCTGATCCATTCAGACCGTGAACCTGACAAAGCTTGCAGTCCCAAGTGCCTTGACCTGGCAAACCTTCACTCAATGGCTGTTGATTTTGCCAAAACGGGGGCTCCAGCCGAGATGCCAAGGAGTCTAAAGCCTAGAGAATTTCCAGATTTCATGGAGAGATGGGAGAAGCCCATGTACGTCTCACAAGGCGTACTGGGAAAGCTATACCGCGACACCATCCATTTCATTCACCAAACAAGGCCCAAAACCGAGATTTCATCAAACAAGATCACGCCATACTCTTACGACCATGATCTTGTTGTGGATGGCTATGAAGCATTCCTCAAAACTGCTGAAAGCCACAAAGAAATGTATTTGGATAAGATGGGCACGCTGTTGAACTATTACGGGGCTGAGAGTGAAGTGGAGATACTAACCGGCGACCTGCAAAAGAAGTCCTCATACTTGCAACGGGATAACAGGAGATACGGAGAGGTGAAGGACCGTATCTTGGTGTCGGTTAAGAGCTTGATGAAAGAGGTGAAAGGATGGTTCAAGAACAGCTGCAGCGAGGTCGAGCAGCAGAGATTGGCGTCGGCTTGGTATTATGTGACGTATCACCCGACTTATTCTCCTGGCAGCACAAATTGTTTGGGATTTCCATGGGCTGTGGGTGATATCTTGCTTGCAATAAAGTCTGCTAGAGACAGAATGTAGGTGATAAATTTGCTAATATATTTTAATTTTTGGGCATGAGATGTAGGTAATTGTGTCACTCTATGTCATTATCAGAATTTATATACTGTGTAATATCTTGTAAATCACTTCGATAGTATCTAAGTGGTAGTTCAGTTTGTTTTAGTGGTATATTTTATTTTTGAATGTTTGTTTAGCTTACTTTAAAAAAATAACAATAATAAAGAAAAGGCTAAATTGGAAGACGCAATGTGGTTTTTCCAACCAAGGGAACTCAGCTACTGTCAGATGTTAGTTTCGTCGCTATTTGATAAGATTAAATCCAACTTAGTCAATGCAATTTCACTAGCACATTGATAAATTATTATATCCCTCATCGGATTAAGCATTATAGGCCGGTCGTTGGCAACTCACAATACTCTCCAAATAATTAGAAAATTTTATGTTTTTGGTAAGGTTCAAACCTAGGCATTTTAACACGAGTGTAGTGAAATTTAACCATTAGCCATGTTGGTGGTGTTTAGCTTTCCATTTCGCAGATGTGATTCTGTGATTATAGAGCTTTTAATGTGCAGAAGAAGAATATTTTGTTTTGGTTTCAGAAAAGAATATTTTTAATCAGTCTTTCTTTCCTATTATATTCTACTAGTAATTTTGGCACATTTGATATGTATATTAAATAAAAAAATATATAATTTAATTTTATGTTTAAAATTTGATAGTATCTAGATTATCAAAATATTTTTAAATTATTTTTAGTATAAAACTAATAAAAAAATAATAAGATAAATCTAATAAAATAAACAGTGTAAGAAGAAAAAAGTTTTTAAAAAGTGGGAGAAGAAAGAGGGGGAAGAGAAAGAGAGAGAGAGAGTAAATGAAGGTAGAAAAGAGAGACGAGAGAGAAAATAGAGAATAAATAAAAATTTTAAAAAATTGACAAACCAAAATAAAACAAAGACTAAAGATAATTACTAAATAGTTTTTCTTTTTAAATAATAGTATAAATATTACATTTTATTTATACATGCCATGTGTATTGTTTAAGTAAATATTTTGAAATATTTTGTAATTGAGTGTTAGGTATGTATAAAAGACAATAAAAGATGTAGCATAAGGGCATGGAACATAAATCAGGGGTGGGAGTTTGGGGTTAGGTATCGAGTACCCTGACCTGATTTTCAAAATCAAAATCGAGTTGGATATCGAAATCAAGATGGGTACCCGATATCGATAAAAAAAATTCGGGATAGGTTTCGGATAGGAATTTCTTATTCGAAATATCCGATCGGATATCCGAAATTTTAATTTTTTAAAAAAAAAAGTCGAAGTACTATTAGCAGTCAGAGACTCAAAGTTGCTCTCTCCCCTATTTATCAAAAAAAAAAAAGTTGCTCTCTCCCCCTCTCTCACTATCTCACGTCTCTCTCTCACTCTCACCATCTCTTTCTGTTACGGCTAGTAATCACATTGAGAGTAAATACAAGTCCCTCACGCCATCTGTCTCTCGTTGCGGCTTTGAGGCTCTTCTCTCGCTCTCGACTCTCTCTCACGTCACACGGCGGCGTGGCCGAACTCTGGTCCGCTGATCTCGGGATCTCGACTCTCTTCTCTCGCGCTCTCTCTCTCTCTCTCTCTCTCTATATATATATATATATATATATATATATATAAATTAGGGCCGGGGTTTGGAGCTTTTTTTTTTTTTTGGGTTGAAAACATGTGTGTCTTTTTTAAT
>JAOWBU010000449.1:0-25000 GCA_026212405.1 Petrea volubilis
CTACATTAGGCACCAATTTGGTCTTCTACCTAAAGGGTACATTTGATGTATCAAAATTTTAGCTGAATTATACGTGTAATGGGTCACATTTAATGGAAAAATTGTAACGACGTCAAAAAATTCACTTTTGGCTGTTAAATGGAGGGGCATAAATGTTACTTCACAAATTTAGGGGAGGTAAACAGTATAATGAGTAAAGTATAATGGTACGAATTAATTACTAGTCCTATTATCAACTATAGTCTATATAGGTTATTGTCGGACGTGTTAGTGGAGTAGCATCCAACGTGCTGCCAGCTTGTTTATGTCAATGAAAAATTAGCAACTTGCATTATTATCTTTCTTCTTTTTCTTCTTTTCATGGACAATTTGCCATAGAGTGCTGATAAATAGACGGGTTGAGTTGAATTTGAATTGGGTTTTATTTTATTGGATCCAATTGAAAATAGGTTAGGTTCTAAAGAATGAGTTATAAATTAGTTGGATTGATGAGTTTGGAACGGGTTGATAATTGGTTGATGCGGTTTCTTAATGAGTTCGATACAAAACAAAATATATTTTCTTTAAGGGTTAATTCCAATTTTGGTCCCTGACGTTTACCCCTAAGTCAATTTTGGTCCTTCACGTTCCGACATTTTCAATTTTGGTCCCTAACGTTACAATTCATTACCCAATGTCGTCCCTCCGTCACTTTTTCAGTTAAAAACTCTAATTTTATTTGCAATTTGCCCCCTTAAAAATAAAAAAATATCAAAATGCCCCAAAAATTTTTAAAAAAGAGCTAAAAACCCCCCTTGAAATATTTAGGCACAACAAAATAAATTTTATAAGCAATAGGATTCGAACCCATATTATTTTACAATTATGAATTAAAAAAATATATATTTATTTTACAATTTTGTCCATTTGTTCGATTTATTTGGAAAAAAAATTGAAAGTAAAATATCAAAAGTAGATATAGGCTATGAAAATTTAAATTGAAAAGTTTAGAAGATTAAAGATTAATTTATTTCATAAATTTATCCTTATATTGAAAAAATTTAATTACCGTTTCAAACTATGAAAATAAATTTAAGTAGATATAGGCTATGAAAATAATTTATTTTATTATTTTATCGATATATTAAAATATTGAACTAAACAATGTCAAAGAATAAATTGAGTGTGGTTGAATGGTTGACAGGGTTTTTTATTTTAAAGGGGGTTTTTAGCTCTTTTTTAAAAATTTTGGGGGCATTTTGATATTTTTTTATTTTTAAGGGGGCAAATTGCAAATAAAATTAGGGTTTTTAACGGAAAAACTGACAGAGGGATGACATTGGGTAACGAATTGTAATGTTAGGGACCAAAATTAGAAATGTCGGAACGTGAAGGACCAAAATTGACTTGGGGGTAAACGTAAGGGACAAAAATTGGAATTAACCATTTCTTTAACATAATTTTTCATATTTTTCAACTATTTATTTTTAATTTAACACATTTTTTAATTTGCAAAAAATAATTTTATTACTAACTTTTCAAATTTGTGAAATATTATCAAATTATAATTTTTTTTTGGTTGGAACTATTTAGGAACCGCATAAACTCATTTAGAACTTGTTTAAACTCATTTAGGACCTAAAAAATTTTAAAGCCCAATTCGCTTCAATCTATTTATAAAATTTAAAGATTCAACCCAACCCAAAATTAGTTGAAATGGATTGAAACTATGATTCTCAATCCATTTGTCTACTTATATATATATATATATATATATATTTTAATATAATTAACTCGAAATATCCTATAAATATTAATCGGAGAGCCAAACACAAACACACTTACTCACCAAAAGGGGAAGGAGATGGGACAAGAGGATTCGAAAAAAAAAACCTCAATGGTGTCTAATTTAAACCCCTCATTACTAGGCTACAACCCTAATAGCATAATCATCTACTTAGGTTGTACTACCATTGGCTCGTATATATTACTAGCAGTCGGATATACCTGATATTTGTACAAAAAAAAATTGATGTACAATTAATTACATATTTGAGTTTTAATAATACAAAATTATAGATATTTATTAAATTTTTTATATGAATATATATTTTAATTGCTTTAATGTATTTAATTAAATTTATTGTAAAACATAATTTAAAATAAAATAATACGACAAAAATAAACACACGAAAATGAAAAATTGACAGAGGATCGATGAAAGAAACTTGGAAGAACATTAATAGAGATGAGAAATATATGAACTCTAGAGACAAAGGCATGCAGTAACGTAACTATCAAACTTGTAATTTATATAATAGTATAGTAGAGAATAGAGGGAGTACAAATTAGTAAAATAATTATAATCTTTTAATCTCACTATATATAAAAAATAAATAAAAGAAAGTTGGTGTCATGAATATATCAATGGATAAAAGTAAAAGTGGCACCACTTGTATTCAGATTTGTCCTAAACATAATTTTCATAATATTGACGACGACAAAAATTCTACACAAACGGTCACTATTAATGATCAATGAGACAATGACACTGATGAGATAACAAATTAATAATAAAATAATTTATCATAAATGATGGTGACAATTTGTGATTTGTAATATGTAATATTTTCTCTCATATAATAACCTGTCAGTGGAATCCACTAGAGCTTGCTTGCTCAATTTAGTGGTACCATTACTTTTTGAGTATTCTTTAATTTTGGTGCCAATTACAGTAGAAACTTATTTATTTATTTACTTCTTTTATGGAAAATTGTAATCCATGCCCGGTTCAGTCAAATTAATATCAATTACGTGATGAGAGTTTTATACTTACCATATTAATGATCGATTATTCAGGAAGAGTTATCAATTACTTGACAAATGCAATATACATACCATGCAATTTATTGGATTCGGTCAAATCATGCTCGGGTAAGAATTTTTCATTCTTTTACAAGCCAACTCACTTACTTAAGTTCAAAAGAATTTGTGAATGGAACAATTCGAGTGTGATGTCACTCCCATAATGAAATTTTTCAGTGGATTAATCGATTAGTTGATCGGAATTGGAAGGTGGGGTGGGGGGGGGGGGGGGAGCTCAAGGGACATGGTTTCGCCACTTGCAAGGGATATTGAAGTATGTGGTTATACGCCAACTTCTTTTTAGAATTATTCGCACAGACATGCCACGGTGTAAAGAACTAGTAAGATAGGAAACGAATATTTATAAGAGTGTATCTGTTTGAGTGTATAAACTTTTTAAAATATTTAATAAGAAACTTAAAAGTATGTGACAAGTGTAAGAAACTATCCAATCAAATTATTGTGAAAGAAATTTTAAAATATTTAAGACAAGATGTTACGAGTTTGTGAATTGTTTCTAAATGATTAAGAACCTTTTAAGTTATTTTTAAAATCTTAACAAACTCTTTTAAATTTGGCTATTTTAATTACAAAAGTTTCATTAACATTTTATAATTAATCAGATCTTGTTCTATCCTAATCCTTCAAGATTTTAACTAGAATATAATATTACCCAAAAAAGAAAAAAAATGAAATACTACAAATTCAGATATAATATTTTATAAAATTTCAAAAACATCTGATAAGATCTGGAAATTTATAAGAATTTTCTAAATGAATTTGTCAATGAGTCTTTACTATAATTGTTATGTAATTAATCGCTACAAAATAAATATTAATCCATTAGCACCTATTTTAAAATTTCTTATGTCAAAATAATATTTTATTTGTTACTTCATAATATACTTGTCATGTGTACAAAATTAATATTTAGTGTTTGAAATTGTATACCTCAAACAGTTCGGATTTTCTGCTACACAACGGTGTTATATCTCCTTTTCTATTTATCAATATATGTTATGTGTATTGGTGAGCGGTTGTGATAAACAAAGAAAAAAAATTATGATAAGAAATTTTTTTAAATATTTTTTTTTCTTATTTTAATTATTTATCAATATAATTAATATGTATTAATTAGTAGAGAAAGAGATGTATCGCTTAGAGAGCATCCGAACTGATACCTCAAGTGCGTGATTGCACTACTTTGTTCAACTTGCAGCTAAACTTTCCCATTTTACAAGCATACGAAGAGATGATCATTGGCTTTCATTTCTTTACACAGAGAGAGAATCGAGAGAGAGAGAGAATGGCGGGTGCAGCAGTGGAAGTCCTTTTGGATAACCTCCAGCAACTACTGCTCCACCACCACCGTTTGATCGGCGGCGTGAAGGAGGAGGTGGAACTCATGGAGAGAGATCTCCACGTGTTTAAATCCTTCCTTAGGGACACCGCCAAGAAGCGGCGCAAGGACGAGACACTCCAAGGGCTCGTCCGCGAGTTACGCGACCTCGTCTACGAAGCTGAGGACATCATCGACGCCGTCGTCACCCAGGCGGCGGAGACCAAGTCCAGGAATTACTTTTTCAGAGCTTTCACGAAACCAGTGGTGCTCCAAGGCATCGCTCAGAAAGTCGCCGCCGTCAGCCGCAAAATCGGAGATATCTACGGTGGCAAGACTGGGATTGACTTAGCCAACCTCGATGTGGGGGAGGGAGACCCTGAAGAGATTGAGGTGATCATAATTTATTATTATTATTATTATTATTTTCTAACCAATCTTCAATTCATTTACAACCTATATCCAATTTATTTTTAACCAACTCATCTCCAATTTATTTTTTGAAACCCATTTCTAACCCAATTCATCTTCAACCCTAACTAATATAATCTAACTTACACAATTGCCACTCCAACTTCGTTTGGTTGTTGAATTTTGGTAAAAAAATTAGGATGTAAAATTTTTTCTTTCGTTTGCGCATGATAATACTCTTTGTTTTAATTTTTTTCTTTTATTTTTTCTCATCAAAATCTTTATTCCAAATATAATATTATCGTTCTTTTGTCATTTTAACTATCTTTTTTTTCCGTTTCTATTTTTTTTAGTAGAATTTCAACCATCTATTAATACACGTATGCATTGGATACATTGATTACTATAATAAAGAAAATTTGTTGCTGCCCACTTAGGTACATAACCAAGTGCTATATTAATTATTTATTTGAATACGATAATAAGAAACGTGGAATAATAATCTTGGTTTTAAAAACTTTCTATCAGGTTCCTGTGGTAAGACGAGACAATGTGGTTGATCTTGAAGATGAGGCAAACAAGTTAATACGATATCTCACTGAACAAACTCAACACCTCGATGTCATATCCATCGTTGGTATGCCCGGCATTGGCAAGACAACCTTAGCAAGGACGATTTTTGATCATCCAAATATCCGACATGAATTCCCCATCTGCATATGGGTTCGTGTCTCTCCAGAATTTACACGAAAGAATGTCTTTCTTGCCATTTTGAAACAGTTGGCCTATCCCACCGATGACACGTACGAAAAAAGTGATCGTGAGGTAGCCCAACTAGTTGCGGCTGAACTAGAGAGTAAAAAGTTCTTGATTGTAATGGACGATGTGTGGATGACAGATGATTGGGATAAGCTCAAAATTTCTTTACCGAAGAACAATAATATGTGTAAAGTCTTGATCACTAGTCGTCAGGTGGAAGTGGGTAGGCATGCTAATCGAAATAGAGATCCCCACAATTTGCGCTTATTAACTTTTGAAGAGAGCTGCTTGTTGCTCTGTTTGGAGGCTCTAGGCACGCGGGAGTTCCCTGAAGAGTTGGAAGTTGTCGGAAAGGAAATCGCTATGCGTTGTTGTGGGTTGCCGCTCGCAATAGTGGTTATGGGGGACATTCTTGCCAAAAGAAATTTAGCATCACCCGGAGCAACGAGGAATGCATGGGAAAGAGTGTCTAAAAGCATGCGTACCTATCTTATGGAGGACCCAGAGAGACGTGTGGAGAAAATTATATCATCCAGTTATGACAACTTGCCATATCACTTGAGAGCGTGCTTTTTTTATTTGGGGATGTTTCCTGAAGATTTTGAGATCCCCGTTTGGAAATTGATTCGCATGTGGATTGCAGAAGGATTCATTCAACAAAAAGATGGTATTAGCCTCGAGGAAACTGCAGAGTGCTATTTGGAGGATCTTATTAGTAGGAGCTTGGTAAGGGTTGATAAGACGACATCTGATGGTAGAGCTAAAACATGCCGCATTCATGGTATGCTTCGTGTTTTTTGCAAAACTGAAGCTGGAAATCAAAAGGACAATTTTCTCCAAGAAATGAAGTATCGTGATGGACATTTCGATCCTCCAATATCTAACTTACAAATGTTTCGTCGCCTCTGTGTTCATACCAATGTCATCGACTTTATCTCCTCAACACCTGATGGTCCTCGTGTACGCTCTTTTGCTTGTTTCTCTAAGGAAGAAATCGCATTGCCCACAGAAAATATCTCAACCATCCCTACCGCTTTCAAACTGCTAAGAGTTTTAGATGTCAAGCCCATCAAATTTAGTAGAATTTCCAGTGACCTATACCGATTGGTTCATTTGAGGTATATCCACCTGTCCTTTGATTTGGATAAACTTCCTCGTGCTTTCTCCAGGCTCTGTAACATACAGACTTTTATAGTTGATACAACATCTCGTACCCTTGAAATCAAAGCAGATATTTGGCAGTTGATTCACTTAAGGCATTTTAAAACAAACGCATCTGCTACTCTGCCCCTGCCCAAGCCAGGAAAAAGTAGTAAAGGAGGTGAAAAGCTTCAAACACTTGGTACAATTTCACCACAAAGTTGCACGGAGGAAGTTCTCGACCAGGCCCGCAATATGAAGAAACTAGGAATTCGTGGGCGATTGGCTTCACTGTCATTTGATGATTTGCAGAGATTGGATAATCTTGAGAAGTTGAAGTTACTAAATGATGTACTTGCCGGCGCATCTTCAGATGGCCAATTGCGCAGCCTTCCTCCACCCTACAAGTTCCCACCGAACTTGAGGAAGTTGACTTTATCTACTACTTTTCTCGATTGGAATCATATGTCAACCCTAGGATTGCTGGAGAACCTCAAGGTGCTCAAGCTGAAAGACAGAGCATTCACGGGGGAGAGATGGGAGGCAATTGATGGTGGTTTTCGTCGTCTTAAAGCGTTGCACATTGGGCGAACAAATTTAGCTATTTGGGTAGCTTCAGGCCATCACTTTCCCAGACTTAGACGCCTTGAGCTGCACAACTGTGATAATCTCCAACAAGTTCCATTTGGGCTGGCTGATATACCAACCTTTCATTTCTTGGAGTTACACCATACTAAACTTGCGGCCGCTTCAGCCAAGAAAATTCGTGAAGCTAAAGAAAAGCAGTGGGAGGATCAGCAAATACACGCCAAATTCGGTCGATTCAAACTCTCCATTTTCCCTGCTGATGAATGATCACCCTTGATAGTGGCTTGACAGGTAAGTATGTAATCATCCCATGTGCATTGGGTATATATAATTATGATTGCATAATAATAGTGATAATAATATTGGTGTATGTATGCGTGTAACTCATCCATTTCAAGCTTTACAAGAGATTGAGAGGATGTTTGGTGCATGGAGCTCTTTCTTCAAGCTGAAGTGGTCGAGGCTTGCTTGAATAAATGTACACTTCGTTCTGTATTTCTGTTCATTATGCTGGACTACTTCCTCATCATATCTTACGTTGTGAGCGAATTGATATGATTATTGCTTGTCTCCCTACCACTACTTGTAACCTGATTTGACTTTTGAGTTTGTTGTTAGAGCATGTTTGGAAATGTTAAAAAAAAAAAAATGTTTATCAGTTTTGTGTTTAGATGTACTAATTTAAAAATAATTAAAAAGGTATTTTTCTTTAATTGTACTCTAAATAGCTTAACAAAAGAAATTCACTTTTCGACTTTTTTAAGTTTTTTTTTTCTAGCTTTCACTTTTTCGAAAAAGCCACAAACACATTTTTTTTTCCTGAAATTTTTTATTTTTATATGAATGGAAGCAAACGTTTAATTACATCTGGATCCCGCTTAGATCAAAACTTAATACCTAGATCCCGTAGAAGAATTTACATTACATATATATATATATATATCACATGTCGTTAGTGTTCTGTTAATTTCTTGATCATATCAACAAAAAATCTAATGAAATATCATTTTTCCTTCCCCATGTGGAACTTTTTTATTCCAATTGATACCATTTATTATATATATATATATATATTTAATTTTAATAGGTTGCATTTTATATTTATATTTAAAATGATGCATTATCTTCTAAAGTTTATTGCAATCATCATTTTGAATATATGGATAATTTACGCATAGTGTGAGGAACAATTCTACGAAAAAAAAAATGAGGAAAAATGGCCAGAGGAGGTGGAGCAATCACACAATTTTGTCGCTCTTTCGTGCAAAGATTCCACCGCCTTCGGCCATTTTTTTCTCAATTTTTTTCCATAAAATTGTTCCTCACATCACGGATAGCTAGTTATGTACTTAATTTAAGGATTGAAATAAGTTTTAAAGGGGAAGTTTCTTTTGTGTGTGTGTGTGTGTGTGTGTGTGTGTGTGTGTGTGTGTGTGTGTTTCAAAAATGGAGAAGTGGGAGTAATTTTTTAATTAGAAAGCGCACCCTATTAAATTTAAATATTACAAAGAGCACCCATTGAAAAAAAAGTTGGAGGGGGAGTGTGAAAATGGTGTTCCACAAAAGTTTTTAATGCCATCATCAATGAGTTGACAAAACCCTAATCATAATAGGTTGTTATACAATATAAATTCTTAAATGGGGTTTAGTGTTAAGTTCATATTTAAGCAGATACGGGTTGCTACATTACGTATCTAAATGAGTCCAAATATAATAATTAGCCCTTAAGCAAAATACCCGTTTACTTTTTTACAATGTTCTTTTTGGAGAAGAAAAAAAAAAATGCACAAAATAAGTGAACGCAAATTTACATTAGATAAATAATAGATCTAACCAAAGAAATCAAGAATCCAACATCACTGACAACACTCAAAATAGAATTGGCATATGGAGATTGCTTCAATTAGGATGACCACTCAAATGTAACTATATTGACTTGAGATAATTTTAAAGTTAGAGGGTGGACATGCACTCCTCGAGTTAGATCTGACTTCGCTGCTATGTGCATATATATATATATATATATATATATATATATTGTCTTCCCTAATAAAAAGGAAACCATTAAATTGCTTTAATTAAATGTTAGATCAGTTATATATCTCATTCATAACAGAAATTTTGCACAAAAATTAGATACTTAAAAAAAATCTTATATGATTTGTTCTGATAACACGACGATATATATAATTCATATTTTGAAAGCTTAATGCATGAGTTGTTTTACTCATGCTATTACAACATGATGAATAATTGAGTCATATTAATTAGAATCTCATGCAATTTAAGAGACATATATAGTTTCTATAAATAATGGAGACATATTTTATATGGTCTACCAATAAAAATTTTGGCACTTTGTGCCAGACCAGTCTACCTGGTGAGATGCTTAATAATATGGGATATAATATCCAAAAACTAGTTAATCTATAGGTTTTGGGGTATTTAGTATATTTTGTACTAGGTTGGTCATGAAATGTAATCAAACTTGCTACCTTTTGAGCTGTAATCAATATGCGACATGTTAGTCTTGGTCAAGGTCTAAAGGTGCAATAATTCAATTTCAACGTCAAAAATATCACTTTGATTCAAGCGGCTCCCCACCAAAATATTTTTGCACCCCCACAAATCTTTAGAATGTTGGGATATGGTCGGGAAGTTTTCTATAAATTGGGTGCATGTACAGATCCAAATTTTAGTCATGTATTATATATTAATTTTTTTTTATAAAATATATATAATATATAGTTAAATTTGAATAGTAGAATACACAAGTAGGATTCATATATCCAATCCATATAAAAATTTTCTGGATATGGTCCGCATAATATATTTACACAAAGTTATTTTATTAAACATAGAACAAGAATAAGAACAACAAGCTCTGCATATAATGGTAGGTAACAGTTTATCAAGATTAAGGGGGTGTTTGCGAAAAAAGAAAAAAAGTAATTTTTTTCCTTTTTTTTTTTTACTTCTACCGGAGAAAAAAACTGCATTCAATGTTTTTTTCCTGTTTCTTTTGAAAAAAAAATTAAATAAGTTAAAAGTACTTTTTAGGCTTTATTTTTTCATCATTTAGTTATTTTTTCAAAAAAAATTTAACTAATATTTCTCACTTTTTCTTTTCAAATACTATACTAAACCCTCAATTTTTATTACTTAATTCTTTTACAACTTTTTTTATAATCTTAGATTTTTTTCAAAAAGTATAAACATTTGCAAACATCATAAGTCAAGATCTAAAGGTGCAATAATTTAGAGGTGCAATAATTCAATTTCAACATAAAAAATATCACTTTGATTCAAATGGCTCCCCACCAACATATTTTTGCTCCCCCCCAAATCTTTAAAATGATGGGATGTGATATAGGTGTGTTAGTTTAACATTCTTTTAACATTAATAAGAAGATTTTTAAATTCTTTGGTTGATGTTTGTGTTTTGGCCTTTTATTTAATTATTAATCAACTTTTTAAGTTTTGTGATAGTATACGAAAATGTGTTTGATGGGTTTTCGTTTTACTTTCTATGATGTTATGCAATAGTGGTTCCTTTTTTATTTTTTTTGTTTAATTTTATTTTTGTGATTGATTTTGGTGCTTTTTTTTTTTTTTACGAGTTATTTCACTTTGTGTTTATTCACAATTTATGAAAGACCAATCCTTCAATTTTATCCCTTCAAAATAGCAAAAGTAAACAAAAAAATAAAATAATAAAAAGAAACTGGCCAAGAAAAATGAAACTATAAATACAATATCCCTTTAGGATAACAAAATAAAGCAAAAATAGGACAATTGAGCAAAAACAATTAATTTTGAATGCAAAACTAAAAATTGATAAATTTAATGAAATCATGAATAAAACAACTTAAAAGTTAGAATACACAAAATACAAATAAATAGAACATGATATATTTTATCAATGTTAAATAGAAAATATAATTTTTAAATAACACATATCCCTTCAAAATAAAAAAAGTAAACAAAAAAAACATAAAAATAAAATCAAACAAAAAAAATAGTAAAAACATTGATCAAGAAAAATGAACTATAAATACAATATCCCCTAAAGATAACAAAATAAAAAAAGGAGCGAAATTTAAATTCTAAAATACAATATCAAATATATAAATATAATATAATGAAAATGATTGGCATTCTAAAATCACAAATAGTTGAAAATTGCAATAAATTTTAGATGCCAAAAAGATTATGTTGTGTTTAATAGGCATATTTTCTATTTAACTATTGATAAAATATACCATGTTCTGTTTGTTTTAAGTGTTTAGATTGATTTCATTAAAATTACTAATTTTTTTGTTTTAATCCAAACTTTTCTGTTTTTTGTTAATCTCTATGTGGGATAAACAGTATTGACTGATATTGATACTTGGTTCTCTATAAGTTATTTCATGTTGTGTTTATTCACACTTTGTAAAAAAAATCAATCGTTGAATTTTTTTTCTTTATTTTGGCATCTAAAATTTATTTTAATTTTAAATTATTTATGATTATAGAATGCCAACCATTATGATTTTTTTAATATATATTGTTTGATATTGTATTTTAGACTTTAAATTGGTTCGCACTTTTGTTTTACTTTATAAACTTTAAGCGATATTGTATGTATAATCCCATTTTTCTCTTTAATTATTAATAAAATTTGTCATACTCTCTCCATTTCTATTTTAAATTTTAATGCTTTTATATATAAATATAGATATAGATATAAATATATATTCTTATTTCTTCATTGACATTATGATTTTTTTTTTCATTTTAAATTCTCTATTATTTATTTATTTATATGATGGGATATATCGATTTGCATATTCAAGTTATATAATAAATGTCATTTAGCTTTTATTATTTATTTACATCTTCAAAACTTACTTCAATTTTGATTTTTTATTGAAAATTCTTAGTTTCTTTTTTCTTTTTACCCATCTATATATTTTCTATTTCTTTATTATATGTATTGTCTTTATTGCCTTTTTTCAATTTATGCTATATATTTAACTTAGAACATAATTCCTTGAGCAAAAGAATTGTGCTTAATTAGAGCTTCTTGTTTTTTTTACATATATATTTATATATATAATTACTTCGTACTGCATATCTATATACTATGTATACTAGATAATATAGCAAGACGTCTTTGACTCCAGTTGAATTGCTTTAAGATGTTACCAAAAATCATATGTAAACTTTAATTAATAAAAGTTGATGTATTGTAATTTTTTAGTTGCTTTCCTGCATAGCACGAGATATACGCTAGTACTATCATATATTTGAAGAGGGTGTTTGACTCTAATCGTTTTAAGTTTGACCAAATACTATTTCTTTTTTGTAACTTTGAATTATTTAATTTTGAAGAAATATTTTGATTCGTTAGTGAGCTATAAGTGCAACAATTAAATTTTCAAACTCTAATTTCTTTAAGAAAATCTCTCTCACACACACATATTTATTGCCACATTTCATGCTCTTGAAAAATTGAATTAAATTATATGATTCCCACATATTATGTTTCCATATTGCGTGTGTATATATATTTTAAAAAAAGCAATAAAAAACCTTCAATTTCTTATTAATGATTTTTAAATAATATTTTTAAAAATGCCAAATTTGATGTGAGATATTAATTTTTTTTTGAAACAATCTAAAAAATATTCCATTTTATGGTTTAAAATATGTTAAGAAAAATTACAAATAATCTATCTATGCAATACAATACATGAAGGGAAACTAGAGCTCATTTGGATGGATTTACGAAAAAAGTGTTTTTTATAATAGAACTTTTTTTTATTTATTTAAGTAAAGCAATTTTACGTTTGTATAAAGTGATTAAAAATACTTTAAAACGTGTTTTTATTTCAAGCTGCTATGAATAACCTCTAAAAAAGCCCTTTCTTTGGCTTTTTTTTAAAAGCCCATCAAACATAGGTTTTTTACTCTGAAATATTCTTTTTTTTTTTTCCAAAAAATCAGTGTTACTCCTTTTAAAAAAAAATCAATCGAAGTAGGCTCTAAAATTAATTCACTTTAATTAATAAAATATAATACAAGGCAATATTTTGAGGTTAAAGAAAAGTAAGTTCTCTGTTTTTTTTTTTTTTTTGGGTGGTTTCATTTCTATTACATTATTAATTTTTGCAAAGTAGATATCTTAATATACTATGCCAAGTGGGTTTCAACTGAATACTAATTTAATTTTGTCTTATATGTCAAATTAACTTTGCGTTTTTTGAGATCGTCAAATTAACTTTTTAAGGCAACAATGAAACTAAATGCAAAATTTTAATGTTTTTGCCTCTTTTATGAAATTCCATGCCCACTAAATTGAACACTTGAAAATTGAACAAATGGATATTTCCTTTCAAACTATTCTTAAATTATATTTTTGTAAATATTCATGTGAATATAAAATATAAACCCGCCCTACACCACCGCACCCTCCCATCCCCGCCTACCCCCACCCAACCAAACATCCGAAAAAAAAAATGAAAAAAACGAAAACAAGTAAAAGAAATTCGCCCCACTTAGAAAAAAGACTAAGCAAACAAACAAAAAAAGGGATGTTCAACAGTTCATGGATGTATGCAAATGTTTAAATTTTTTTAAAGTACGTTGTTTAGATATTTTTAAAAAATAAATAATAATAATAATAATAATTGAGAATATTTTAAATAGACATAATTACAAATTTATATAAAACGAAAGAAAAGAAAACTAAAAACTACTAAGAATTTGATTAAAAGTGAATTTACAATTTAGCCTCTTCTTTCTTTTTCTTCTTTATTTTTCTTCTTTCATAGGGTTAATTACATCTACACCCCCCATGAGTTTACAAAATTCCCACCAGTAGCCCTCTTAGATGAAAAATTACACTTACACTCCCTTTAAAATATTAAAATTATATATGCACCCTCTTCCAGTAGGGTTCCGGCAAAAAGTGATGATTTCACCCAAAAATTCATGTGATCTGACTATTTTACCCTTAGGAATTTTGCAAACTTAGAAGGGGGTTGTATGTAATTTTTACCCAAAAGTGTATGTGTAATTTTTTATGAAAGTAATTAACCGTTACATTTTCAAATTTTGACTGTTGAAAATTTAAAAATGAATGTTTATGATTGTTTTTTGACTATTAAATATTCCAAATATATATCATATTGTCCATTTTTCTTTTAATTTTATACTGACATAATCAATTAGGCGAACCTTATTTTTATTTTTTTAAAAGAAATTGCAAAAATTACATGATTCCAAATAAGTAGATTGGGATTTGCGAAGGAAATATCAAAAAAATACCCTAATTTTTGTGTCACATCAGTATCAATCACCGAATTCCAATCAAATTGAGTGACATGATCAATATTAATCACAAAATTTCTGTTAATTCGAACTAAAATTCGAATTTTATCAAATATACAGAACTACAATTGATTTTTTGTTTTTTTTTTTATTTTTTTTAACACAAATATTCTAAGGTTGACTTATGGGACAATTGAAGTTAAGAAATTTATGATTGGGAGAGAAGATCAAAGGATTATAAAATATTAAAAGTATTTTTATAATTTAACAAACGTAAAATTTATATTTTTCAAAAAATATATATAATTTTTACTTGATGTGAACTTGAAGAGGGACTGCCCTCAAAGTCCTGACTTCGTCCCTATAAGCTATATTTCAAAATTATAAAATACATTTGAATTTGAAATTAAATAATATTTGTATTACTTATCGATTTAAATTACTCATCATAGTTATGAAGAACATTATAATATCTAGAAAACTTACATACTGGAATAGATGAAATAAGTTAGATAATATATTTCCTATACTAATATTGAACTTTATAAAATAGAAAAAAAATAATATATTTTACTATTGGTCAAACTAATTATTGATTAGAAAAAAATGATTACTAAAGAAACTAACAAAAAGCTATGACATAACAAAATATTAGAAAGTAAAATATTAGCAGAAGACATCCTAAAAAAAATATAAATCTATACTATTATATATTTGAGAGAGGTCTCTGACTAAAACATATTCAATTTTCATTCAATTCTCAATTTTTAGAATTTTGAATTAATTTTAATTGATAAATCAACTTTAATTTTTGTTTAATTTTAATTACGGAATTCTTTTCTCAATTTTCTTCCAAAAATCAATCTAATTAATTATTTCCTTGATTCTCTGAATCATTCAAATTTTATTAGCTTAATCACTCTTCTTTAATATACATTTTTCCATATCTATCTCGTTCTTTAATTTTATCATTTTCTCTTTATTTGACACAATGATGAAATTAAATTTTTTGTCCCAATCATAAATTTGAAACACAATGAGGGGATCAAACGTCCCCTTCCCTATATAAATATTGATGAAGATATGTTGAGTCTCATTTCTTTAATCATAAAATTTATTGGTAAGTTCTTTACTTTCATCCCCAATAATCTTCTATGATTTGCTTTATTTTGTTATGTTGTTTTTATTTATTTATTGGTACGTAATTTTTGTGATCATCTGTTATTTTTTAAATAATATCCATATTATTGTATTTTTTTCTTTGTTCTTACTTCTGTTTTTAAAGTTTTTTTTTTGTTATACTTTCTTTATTCTATTTTAGATTATATATGTGTTTTTGAATGAGTTGACGGGATATGTTTGATTTATTAGCTGAATCTTTTTGTTTTTCTCTAAATTGATAACTCTCTCGTTATTTAATTTTTATTTTTATCCATATCTTTACATGTTTCGTATTTTACACTTAATTTTCATTCTTCATATTCAAGTTTCTTTGATATTTTTTTCTTAAGATCCTTTGATTTTTTTTGGTTCATTGAATTCCAGGTTTAAGTATTTTATTGATCTAATCAAGATTTTATATATATCTTTTCTCCTTCTATGTTTTTCTGTTGTCATTACTTTATTTCTCAAGTTCTCCATTTATTTGCTTGAGTTTTTATTTTATTCAAATTCTATTTTGTATTTTGTACTTAATTTTGTTAGATCTTGATTGATACACTTTTGTAAGTTGATCAAATTCATCATTTATTTTTTTTTCCATCAAGGTCTTTATTCTTAAAAAATATTTTCACTGAAAGTAGTCATTCTTCAAATAACAATTTGTTTTATTTTGTCTTTTACTTTTTTTATTTTTTCCATCCAAATTTTATTTTCAATATTTGATTTCTACAATGATGTTTCGATAAATATATTTTAAGTAATCTCTATGGCTCTACTTTTTTTTTGCTTTTTCTTTGTCATTATTTTATTTTTCAAATGCTTTAATTGTTTTGTATTTGCTTTTCACTCTCTCTCTCCCTAAGCTTTTTAAAGAATTGAGGGGCTATATTGGTCTTTTGCGTTCTTTTTTTTTTATTTTTTCCATTTTCATTTACATATGTGTGAGTACTTATGCACCAATTAATTTGGATTTTTTGGAGAAAATATTTGTACATGATTTTATTGACTAATAGGTGTTGAATTTATATATTGATCAATTTGATATTAAAAGTATGAGCGTGATTTGTGGCAACGATATTACAATTTTCTTTTGTTATTTGCTTTTTTTTTTCTTGTCTTTCAGTGTATGCCCTATAAAGTTGCATAGTTGTAAAGTATATTATTAACGAACAACTTACTATAATAGTTCATTTTGTCCCATTTTCGTATATCTTTTAATTTCAATCTTTCTCTCATTATGTACGCTCTTTATTCCCTATTCTATAATCAATTTTAATTTAATATAATTATTTGTAATAATAAATTGCGTATTTCAAATTTATTAATATTATATTTTTCTTGATCGATACTAAACAAAAATTTGAATAAAATATTATATATTTTTTATCATACATATAGTTAACATTAATTTTAATATTATGTTAATATATTGATTGAATTTTCATTATAATTAATATTTTTGTAAAACAACAGAAAAAAATTACTTTTTTTCTTATGAATGATGCTACTTTATAAAAGTTAATTAATAATTGTGTCAATTTAAAATATCCGAATTAAACTTATAAGTTGTTTCAACTATGATATCTTACATTGTTTGATTGTTCAATTTCGTTAGTAATTTGTCATATTTAAAATGACTTGATTTTATTTAAAAGACGGGTACAATTGATGAGAAAATTAATTAATTATTCTTTTATAGTGAAATATGCTGTGTATTTGAACAAATAAGTTACAATAGAAAATAAAAATCAAAATATTTATTTTGGAATACAAGAAATATTATCTTTGAGACGAAGTCATGCATAACACATGAAAAAAATCATATTTATAAAACTATTTAAAGATTTACCATTGTTTGACAGCATTGGTTAGATTAATCATGTTTAGAAAGTTTGAGAGGGTGTATTAATTATTATGAATTATGATTTAATTGTAAAGGGATTGAGGGTTCAATTTATTTTTTTAGCATTATGTAAAGACAAAAACATAAATTATTCAATATTTTGTTGATGATTTTTGGTTGTGATGTCAATGGCAAGAAACAAAATATTGGAATTTATTTTATTTAAAGAAAATCGAGAAAAATTCTAGTAATAACAATAACAACAACAACAATAATAATAGCTATTATTATTATTATTATTATTATTCTTATGTTTTCATAGGAAAGTGAAGGTTTATTCACCTTTTTTTTGTTCGAGTTTGATAAGTTGCAACCCATAGGTTTTTGCTTGATTTTTTTACCATTTGTTTTATATAAATGATAATTCAGTTATTATATAAAGGAGATGTAAATTAATTAGCCGTGCTTATGTATGCTTGAATTTTTACTATTTAATTCGTCAGCTAATTAGCCATTTGGATATATATGATCCGGCTAAAATTTTAAAACTCAAAACATTATTACTTTGTCTCTTTATGTGTGAGACTGTAAGTGGAATGACAAAGTTGTATATTTGTCTTTTGATATCCATAGTGATGTGTACTTAATTGCATATACTTGAGAAAATAGATTAATGACATGTAACAACTTTTTTGGGAAGGCGCTTCGATTCTGGGACTAAGGCTCCCTCACTGGAAATGACATTTCTTCTAACTATAATTGTTATTTAAGGTCTTCATATGGACAATATTGTTTATCTCATATCCACACAAAGTATAAGATTTTTAACAAACACGTACCAATGATGACTATCAAGTTTGATTTCATTGAAAATATTTATTAAAACAAATCAATTAAAAGCTAAAAATATTGGTGGTACGTGTGTACAATGCCCCCGAGTTTCTAAATCATAATTACATTTATAGTATAGAGATGGAGCTCTAATATTAAATCATTTTTTGTTTGTTATTCTTTATAAATTTTATTCATCATTTCTTTTCTTTTTATCTTTTTTAACAACACTAAGAAAAATTTCTAAAGAATTCACAGTTTTAATTCAATAAATAATATTATAATTTCTTTGTCATTATCATGCATAAAGAAATGTTAATTTGACTTAATATTTGAATCATTATACATTATTTGTATTTATTATTGATTTGTTTCTAAATTCCATTATGTTTCCATTTTTATCAAAGTTTGAAGTTGTCTTTAACCCAACTATGTAATTTATTGAATTTTAATTATTATTTCATCTAACAATTCATCATCAAATTCATCGTGCGCTAATGCACACTGGTATAACACTAGTATGTATATGTGTGTATATATATGAGTCACTGAACATTACTGAATTTCGACGATAACAATATCGTTCATTACATATGCTCGCTCCCAACATGAAGGATGATAATGGAGTCCAACATATTTAATAAACAGAATGAACTGTACATTTATTCATGCAAGCATACCACCTCAGCTTCGAGAAAGATCTCCATGCACGAGACTTCTCTAATCACTACAAGAAAAATTAAATGAAATTGACAGCTTACTAAGTGATTATTATTAAAAAAAAAGGTATCATCAATCAATTATATGTATTTAATGACAAAAACTTTGTTTTGTCACACAATTTTTTGTTTCCTTTTTTTTTTCCAACAAGATGAATGGTGACATAATTTGTCTTTAAATTATCACTTATGACAATTAATACCAACACTATTTTCGTCACAATTTTGTAACAAGAAAAAAATTGTCACGAATCGTAGTGATATTTTTTTTGATATTAAATTAATTTATAACTATCTAAAATGTCACCGGTAAAATGCTAATTCTTGTCATCATAGATGTCGTCATTAATAACAGAAAATGTGTTATAAGTTAATACGTGATTTTATTAATTATAATTCACCAAATCTTTCGTCACCCATATTAATTTTTTTGTAGCGACTCTCTTATAAACCCAGAAAAATGAATATTTAGCTGGTGTTATACCATCACATTTATAGAAGAAGCACAAATCCTAAGTGACAAGAGGCTTAATTTAAAGAGCCAAAATATTTATTAGTAAGAGGTATATATATACTTACCCGTCAAGCCTAGAATCAAGAGTGATCACTCAGTAGGTGGAAAAATGGAGAGCTCGAATCCACTGCACGTCGTTTGTTTGGCTTCAAAAACTTTCTTAGCCGAGGCCACCGCAAGTTTAGTTTTGTACAAATTCAACACCAAGAAGCTTGATATGTTAGCCAACCCCAATGGAATTTGACAGAGTTCCTTACAGTTGTGCAGCACAAGGCGTCTAAGACTTTGGAAGAAAAGGCCATGAGCTTCCCAAACAACTAAGTTTGTTTGTCCAATGTGCAACACTTCAAGACTGGAAAAACCACCGTCCGCTGCAAGCTCCCAACGAGCCCCGTGGAATGCCTTATCTTTTAGCTTGAGCACCTTGAGGTTCACCAGACGTCCCAGGGTTGACATATGGATCCAATCGAGGTAAGTCTTGGATAACGTGAGGCTTCTCAATTTTGGCGGGAATGCGTAATGCTCAGGAAGGCGACGCAATGGGGCATCCCCGTCTGGATCATTTATAAGCTTCAAAGTTTCAAGATTATCCAGCTCCCGCAAGCTAGCAAACGACCCATTCTTCTCCAGGAACAAGTCCAGTCGCCCACGGATGCCCAATTTCTTCAACTTGTGAGTCCTGATGAAAACTTCCTCCTTGCAACTTTGTGGTGAAATCATACCAAGCGTTCGAAGCTTTTTTCCTCCTTTACTGCTTTTTCCTGGCTTGGGCAAGGCAGCGCTTGCATTTGTCTTTAAATGCCTCAACTGAATTAGCTGCCAGATATCTGCTTTGATTTCAAGAGTAGTATATGTTGTATCGATTATAATAGTTTGTAGATTCCCTAGCTTAGAGAAGGATGGGGGAAGAACTGGTGAATTGATAAACAGAGCAATGTACCTCAAATGAAGCAGCCGATATAGGTTACTAGGGATTTTAGTTAATTCGATACTCCTGACATCTAAAACTTTAAGCAATTTGAAAGCAGCAAGGATGGCTGAAATGTTTTCTATCTGCAACTTGGATTCATTCTTGGGAAAACAAAAAAAGGAGCGGATATGAGGACCATAAGGTTCTGACGAGAGAAAATCTGAGATATTTGTATTATGAATAGAAAGGCGACGAAGGTTTTCTAATTCAGAAAGTGAAAGTTCAAAATCTCCACTGGTGGACTTGTCAATTTCTTGGAGGAAATTCTCCCTTTGAACACCGCTTTCAGTTTTGCAGAAATCACGCAGACTGTCGTGGATGCGGCACTTTGTAACTCTACCATCAGGGGCCATCTTATCAATTTTTACCAAGTTCTTGCCAATAAGTTCCATCAGATAGCTTTCTGCGGTATCCTCCAGGGTGCCGTTGGTCTTTTGTTGTATGAACCCTTCTGCAATCCACATGGAGTACAATTTCCACACAGGGATCGCAAAGTCTTCAGGAAATACCCCCAAATAGAGAAAGCATGGTCTCAAGTAATCAGGTAAGCTATCATAACTGAAGGATATGATCTTGTTCATGAGTCCCTTTGGGTCAGTAAGATAGCTATTCACCCTGCTAGAAACTTGTTCCCATGTATGTTTGTCTTCCAAAAGAATTCCTCCTATGACAACTAATGCCAGCGGTAGCCCGGCACATTGCTTTGCAATTAGGTTCCCGAGCCCTACCAACTCAGGGGGGCACTCACCCGTACCGAAAACTTCCAAGCAGAGCAGTAACCAGCTCTCCTCATGGGTCAAGGTACGCAAATTGAGGGGGGGATAGCTATCGCGACTAGCATACTTGGCCACGTCTTGATGACGACTAGTGATCAAGATTTTGCCCTTGCTTTCGCTTGGAAAAGCCCTTTCGAGTTTTTTCCAGTCGTCGACTTTCCACACATCATCTAGTACAATCAGGAACTTTCCTACTTTCTTTAGCTCATCGGCAACTAGGTCGGCTAACTCGTTGCTAGTTTGGGAATACACGTCCTGAGCGACATCGGTCGTCAACTTTTTGAGAATGGTAAGAAAGACACTCTTTGTATTCAGCTCAGAAGAAACATAAACCCATATGCTCGTGGGAAACTCGCGTTCGATTGCTTGATCATGAAAGATCTTCCCAGCCAATGTTGTCTTCCCAAGGCCAGGCATACCAACGATGGATACGACATCAAGCTTCTCAGTTTGCTCATTGAGATATCCTATCAATGTTTCAGCCTCAGTTTCAAAACCCACCACTTCTTTTTCTCTTACCAGGGGAGCCTGTGTAAAAATTGTAACTATCAAGATTAACTAAACAAGAGCAAAAACAGAACAAAAACTTTTAAAATTAAATCAACAAGGGTGGAGGAAAGTTAATTCGACATGATACCAAAAGTTGGTCTAAAGTACTCTTGCCTCAAAAGATACAGGGTTCGTTCGAATGGGCTTAAAAAAGAACTTTGCCGAGTTGTTTTGTTTATAGCAGAGCTTTTGGTTTTTAAGTCAAACTAGTTTGTGCATGGATGCAACAATGAGAATGTTTTAAATGGTTCGCTTCTTTGTAAACTTTCCTGATATTCAACTCAAAAAGTATTTTTGGCTTTTGTTTCCCTGACTTCTTTTTTTTTTTTTTAAAGGGTCAACTAATTACAGATTTTTTTCTTCTTCTTTTTTTCGGTAAGGTGCATTTTTTTTTCTTCTAAAAATAAGTATTCTTTTTCTGAAAAAGAAAGCTCATCCGAAGAGAGTCATATCGGAAGCTAATTTAACAACGCAAGCTTTGCCTAATTCAAGATAAATCAGTTAAGATGGTGTTTAGATTGATAGTTCTAAGTTAAAAATTTTTAATTTACAATAACAAATGTATTGAGTTTTGTTTGGCGAGATCATTCTATACTGAATTCCAATACTTTTAGCTTCTATTTTCAATTACTTTTCGAGTGATTGCAATTAAATTCATCTTTCAAAATCTTTTTGTCAAGTCCAACTCTTTCCATATAAACACTGATCTCATCTCATAGGACGAAGGGGAAGGGGGGGGGGGGGGGGGGAGAGAGAGAGAGAGAGAGAGAGAGAGAGAGATCACCTCCGACTCGTCTTCAGAACCGTCTCCATCTTCGATAGGGAGATTGGTGAAGTCAATCCTGGTCTTGTCGCCGAAGATAGCTTCAATTTCTCTTATGATGGAGCTAACATCTTCCGGCGATGGTGAGGAGGTTCAGCGGCTTCTTAACTGTTACTGGGAGGCAATTGGTGCTCTTGCTCTCCTCGGCCTGCTGGATCACGAAAGAGTCGACGATATCCTCGGCTCTGTAGATGACGCTGCGTATCTGGCGGGCGAGCTCCAGGAATTTCTCGTCCTTGCGCTGCTTCTTGGTGGTTTCGTTGAGGAAGAGTTTGAACAGATGGAGATCTTTCTCCAGGTTCTCCACCTTCTCCTTGGCCTCGCTGATCAGCTTGTATTTGCTTCTCAGAAGCTGCCCCAGGTTTTGCAGAAGGAAGTCAACTGCCGCATCGGCCATTCTCTCTCTCTCACTCACTCTCTCTCTCTCTCTCTCTAGATTTCCTCTCTCAATTAAAGAAATTAAAGCTAGTGATCATTGTCTGTCCGTTTCACTTCATTTGTTTGTATCTATATAGAATGGGAACTTTTACCTCCAAATTGACTAAATAAGTGCGAACTGGGTGGCCGACCAGGCCAACGTCAATCACTCATGCCACAAGTTGAGATTCCAAAATTATGAAATTTTAAGTTGAATTGCAATTTCATGTGTCATGAATTTGGTTTAGATATATAAAGAGAATAACTGATCCAATGGCTAAAAAAGGATCATAAACAGTCACTTTTTAAATTTATTACAATCGATTTTTGAAATTAGATGTAATGATCATTTACTTTTAAGAAAAGAATACATTTAGATCCCATTTTGAACTTGCAAATTATATGCAACCCCCTATTAGGTTTGTAAAATTACAAAAGCCATCATTCGGAATAACTTTTAAGAAATGCTGGACCAAGAACAAATTTGTCAGATACAAATTAACAATTTTTGGCATGAACAACGCTGAAGAAGGGTGAATCATAATCTCAAAATCGGTCAACTGGTGTATGTGTAATTTTTCAAACAAGAGAAATACAATTGGTAATTTTGAATTTCTTGGCGGGAGTAGATTTAATTAAATCCTAATAAATATTTGTTTCCATCTTAAATTTCTAGAAAATTCAATAAAATAAATCAAAATATCTGATTTATACATTTAAATTGATTTATAATTAAATCAAATTATAAAGTCTTTTTATATTATGTGTAATTGGTCAATTGAATCAGTATAACTGACATATTTAAAAAAGCAATTCGATTATTTTTGTGGGGAATGAATCACTAATTTGATAAAATCAATCCATATATTTGACTTATATATTCAAACTGATTTAAGATATTATCCATTTTACTCAATGGGGTAATAAAAATAACAATTTACAATGGTTGAAATAAAAGATTAATCAAAAAATTGCTGGAAATAACTACAAATTTAGTGAAGGAAAATGGTTGCTAAAATCGACCAAAGCTATAACCAAAATAGCGATGGCTTTGGTTGCAAAAAAGTGGTCACTAGGGAACCAAAATAGCTACTGATTCATTGAAGGAAAAAAAATCCGTCACCACGAAAAAAAAAAAAAAATGGCATGAAATTTGGCGCCATTTTAGTGACGGAGAAATTCATCACCACCAAAAAAGGATAAGGCGCAGAACTTGGGGCCATTTTAGCGAAGGATTTTTTATCGCTAAATCACATTTTTCTAGTAGCGCTTTTTCATCTGAAGTTACCTCTTCTTATAAAGCAATTATGGACTTCAAGGCTCTCTTTCTTGCCTGAATAATAAATAAATGGAGCCTGTGGTGCTTCTGCGGGGACTCTTAAACTTTTTCTGCCTTCATTTTTAATGGAGCCATCATGCTTTTATATATAGTTTTTACTTTTTACTATTCCATCATATTTTCGATGTTATGTTTTGCGGGGGATTAAAAGTGTTCCAATATTCACTATCATTCATATCATCATTTGCATAAAAGTTTAGTTCATATTGATCCCAAAGTTCATGAATTTTTCAATCACCATTTTAGGGTGATCAACTTGAACTGTGCTGTGCCAAACATGAATTTTTAAACTTATTCAGAATTTTCTTTACATGGAGTAAATAATGAGGTTTTAAATAAATTTAATTACATATTTAAGTTATGAATATAAAATTAAAGTATTTATTGGATTTTATGTACTAGTGACGTTCTAGCAATGAGATTTTACGCAATTGAACATCTACTAGTGACGTTCTAATCTCTCTCTCTCTCTCTCTCTCTCTCTCTCTGCCATGTAGGTTAATGTAAGTGAACTGCATGTTGAGTTATCAAAGTAGTTGAGCTCATATCCCTGTCGGTTTTGTTAAAAATGATGGCTTGCATTAACACCCGAAGGAAATGCAGTTGTCTTTCAAGAAGTTTCACTACAATAATGTATATTTTTCAGTGATGAATCAATAC
>JAOWBU010000450.1:0-25000 GCA_026212405.1 Petrea volubilis
AAAATGAGACCCAGCGGTTTTGTGGACCACGAGACAACGCTTGGGTTGAAAGATATGGCTATTTGAAGTTGCGCCACCACCTTTCGCATCCTGCATAAAAGGAATATCTGTGCGCTAACTAGCAGTTGCAATCATACCACCACTAATGCACTAGATCCTATCAAAAATTCAAGGTTAAGCATGCTTGGACGAGAGTAGTACTAGGATGGGTAGACCCCTTGAGAAGTCCTCATGTTGCAATTCTCCCCCCTACGCTTTTTTTTTCCTTTTTTGACACCTAACTTTTCGATTCTCTTATATGAATTTTTTATTTGTTCATCCTCCCTCATGATTTATCATCAAGATTGGGACAGATAAATATGGAATGTTAGTATTATTATAATCGCCAAAACAATAGTAAAAGTAATGAGAAAATAAAATAAAAGAGGACAAAGTAAAACAAAGGCTGGCCACGAGTGGCAACAGAGCTTACGCACATAGATCGCTTGTCCGGGTCGAGTAGCCTTCTCAACTGAGGCTAGAACGCGACGATGACAATGGTAGGGCCCAGTGCAGAATGACTGAAAAAAGTTGCCGAAACAAGCCCAAAATGGCCATTTTCGATCAAAAAATGAGGCCCAACTATGCAGGCCCATTGCCCCCGCAGTTGGGCTCAGAAAGAGCTTTGTGTGCATACCAAAACTAATGCACTAATGTATCGAATACCAACACTAATGCCCCCGCAGTCAGGCCGATTGCCCCCATAATTGCGATCTTACCAGCACTAATGTACCGAATCTCATCAAAACTGTCGTAGTTTCAACTAGCAGTAGTGAGACTATGTTCTTTTGATGGCATATATGCCTTTCACGTGCGTCTTTCGTCCAAAAACTAACGGTGGTACCATTTTTGCCACAAAATAGTATCCAATGGGACTGAAAATGCTATCATGATAATAATGGGACTAAAAGTGAAAAAAGTCTTAAATTATGGGACCAAAAATGCTTTTTTTCCACCTAAAATTAGTTGACTAACGGCGCACGTGTCCAAAAATTAACGGTGGGACTGTTTTCGCCACGAAATAGTATTCAGTGAGACTAAAAGTGCTATCATGATAATAATGGGACTAAAAGTGTAAAACGCCTTAAACTATGGGACCAAAAATGCTATTTCCCAAGATTTTATTCTTTCTCTTTTTAAGAGTAAAGACTTAAAATATTATAAATTATCTATACGTAAGTACAACCAAGTCTAAAATAAAAGTAGGAATTAATACATGCATTTCTCTTTAGACAATGTGCCACCTTATCGTCACACCAATAAATGAAAGATATGTGAAAACTTTAATTTAGAGTTATTCCAAAATTCTTTTCCAAACATCTTCTTTAAATTTTGAATTTTCTACAAAATGCAATCTTATCTATTTATATGACCATTGCAAGATGCAATTTTGACAAGGTCAAATATCTTCGCCTTTTGCTAAAATTCCCGGCATGAAAATTAATGATATGATCGTACAACCCATCCAAATAATAGTCCACCCCCAAAACAACTGGCAGCCAATGAACACCAACTTTGACCAACCTAAAATTACCACAATGCCACTACTTGAGCCCCATAAATACTCACGTACCCTCCTAAGTCCTAACACTTGAAACACCAACAATCACTCCCTTGCATTTCTATCACTATTCAACTATGGCTTATTCCCAGTACTCCCTTCTTGTCTTCCTGTTCATCCTCATTTCATCCTCAAATGCTCAAAATGGCCTAATCCTCCCCATCCACAAAGACCCCAAAACTTTACAATTCTACACCACCATAGAATTGGGCAGCAACCGAGCCACGATGACCCCGATCATCGATCTCGGTGCCCAATCCACATGGTTCGGGTGCGACAACCTTACTTCCTCCAGCTATGCTCCGGTCCCCTGTTGGACCCGAAAATGTGAGTTAGCCGGGGGGCTCGGGTGCAGCGGGTGCAACGGGCCCGTACGCCCCGGCTGCACCAACAACACTTGCGGCGGGTCTGCTTACAACCCTTTCCAGAACGTTCTTGTATCCGCCGGGATCGCCGAGGATACATTGTACGGCAAAAGCCAACGACCCGTCCCCGAGTACACCTTCTCTTGCCTGGGCAACTCAGCAGAATACATGGAGGGGTTTGCCACCGGTGCCAATGGGATTGTGGGCCTGGCCCGATCCTTAACCTCTTTACACAAACAAGTGACGAGCAAGTTCAACTTGCCTGATAGATTCTCCACGTGCTTCCCGTCTGCTTCCGGCCCCGGGAAGCTCTCCATCGGAGGGCCTTCCTCGTCGACAATGTCGGACATTTCGAAATCCCTCCGGGCCACGCCCCTGATAATCAACCCGAACAGCACCGCCCCTGCTTACACGGTGGGCGACCCGTCGGATGAGTACTTCATCGATGTCAAATCCATCAGGGTCGCCAAGGAGACCCTGTCCGTCAAAAGTTCTTATTTCTCCTTCGACAAAAATGGTGTCGGGGGAACCAAAATCAGCACCGTGAATAACTACACCGCTGTCCATAACTCCATCTACAAGCCTCTGACTCGGGCTTTCACCAAGGCAGCCGCTGACATGAAGATCAAAAGCGTGAAGGCTGTGCCACCTTTCCGAGCCTGTTTCAGCTCGAACTCGATTTCCAGGTCCCCGTCAGGGCCGTCGGTGCCGGCGATTGACCTGGTTTTGCCTGGAAACGATGTTTACTGGAGGATTAGTGGAGCAAATTCGATGGTTGAGGTTGATCAGAAAACAATGTGCCTGGCGATTCTGGATGGCGGGTCCAATCCAAGAACGTCGATAGTGATCGGTGTGCATCAATTGGAGGAGAATTTCTTGGAATTTGACCTGGTTTCATCCCAGCTTAAGTTCAGTTCTTCTCTTTTGGTACAGAACAAAAGCTGTTCCAGCCTTTAAGAGATTTTAACTAGCTTTTTTCGAAGATGTTTGCTTGTAATTTTCGTAGTATATTATTTCCAGTCTCGTGATTCTTTGTTGTATTACTATAAGTCGTGTTTGACAATAAATTGGTATGCCTTAAAAAATGTATTTGTTTGACTTCATTTCAATGAACATTTTCAGGTTATCTGCTGATTTGATGAATGAAGCTACAAATTTAATTTTAATTAGTTATTAAATACTTTTTTCAGATGACAAATCAAGCACTTGAAATCCCTGTATTTTAGTTTATACTTTATTTTTTATTGTATTATATAATGTGGGTTAGGTGCAATTGTTACATCCTCAGGTCTCCTCAAGTTTGTTTTCAAAAAAATTTAAAAATATTTTACTTATAGATAAAATGTAATTTACATCTCCGTGATATCTAATTAACAAAAAAAATCTTCAAAAACAAGATAACTTAAAAAGCCTCGTGTTTCTAAAAAATTGGCATAAAAACCCTTAAAGAGTTTTGGTGTATGACATGCGTGTTAACTACAAAAATTATTATATTTTAGCTATTGAAATTACCCTTTTTAGCCTTATATTTTGATTTTTTTTTCCTTTTTATTTTTTTTCATTTCAAAAAGTAAAAATTAAAATAATCACCACAACCCCCACCTTAGCCCACCCACAAATAAACCCACTAAACTACTGGTGGCGGTGGACGAAGAGTGGTTGACAGTGGCGACGGGCAACAAGGTTTGTGTGCGTGTATATTTATATTATGTAAATGTTTTGTGTGTGTTTGTATACGGTGAGCTATTTTTGAGAAATATGAATCATGTCATTTCCCATCCCAGGCATTGAAGGCTAAAATCAAAAGACATCAAGGCCTAAGTTAGACCAATGATGATCTTCTCTTAAAAAAGCAAGAATATCTGGTGGAAGACTCTGCACCCAGTAAGGTCGACACAGTCAATTAGAAAGATGCTTTCCCTCGTTCCTAACTCTAGTTCAGCTATTCGATCAAATGCCTCGAGGGGGGTTGAGATTCAAAGGCTTGCTTTCTTGGTTCCGCTCTTTCGCTTATTAGGTACAGCAACTTTCAGGTATCCTCTCATGGCATTGAGGAGGTCTTAGATAGAAGATTCACCAACAGTAAGACTCAATGATAGTTTCAAGTGTAGGATCGTATATTACTAGCTGCTACGAAAGACTATTCGGTAAATGGATATTGGGTTGATCCCCATTCCTGACAAGCCAATTGATTGGTAGGTCTTAATTATCTAGTTGAGTACTAAACTATTCCAATTCTATATACATAATTTTATTCATTTCTTTTGAGTGTCTTCTTTGTTATATATCTTTTTCCTTCAGACAAATCGAAAACTCCATAGTATATCTGCCCACAGGTAAAAGCAAAAAAGAAATTTTTTAAATTAATTTTTATAAGATTTTTTTTGTTAACTAAACATAATATAGGAGCGTAAATTGCAATTTACCCTTCCCATATAGCGTCAATGTATGATATAAAATAAAAGATTAAATATTAAATGATATAAAAGATTAGTGTATAATATTGATGCTCCTCCTCCTTCTTCTTCCATTTTTCTTTTTTCAATATTGAATATAGCATTGAAGATACTTATATGAACCCACAATACTTTCTTAATGATTACCAGATATACTGGGTTGGCAGGTAAATGGGACCCTTTCGGTTTCGGATAAAATGTTGAGGCGCCACACCACACTATTTCATGGAAATATCTCCTCTTTATTCCTTTTTCTTTTCCTTTTGTTAATTGACATTGTCTCTCGGATAAAGCATATTAATATTCTAACAAACTCATCAAACATATCCACCAATAATCACTAGATGCCTAATATTTTTAACAACTTCCATTAATTAATGAAGTTAAACACCTCCTTTTTTGTGTGGGCCAAAATAAAAACACAGCCCGCATGCAAAACATAAATTTACACTTCAAGATTAACATAAATTAACATTATAATACTATTAATTTGAATCTGCTGCAATATAAAACTGAATAGTTGATTCCAAGAAGTTTCTTGGAGCTTTCTGGGGTGAGCAATCTGAACTTTCTCTGGTTTTAAGCTTCTATTGAATAAAACACATACATTTTAATCTATTGGCACTAATTTGGAAGCAAGTGTCTCATTGCTATTTATGTATAAAAGGATTGGGTGTACTCAAAAGGTTTACAATTTGATCTTTTTGAATGAGAAGTTGATAAAATGAACAACTTTTATTTTGAAATACTTCCCTAAATTTATTTGATAAAATAAAAAAAATATTTTATTAGTGCAGCTCTGGTAAAGCTACATGCCAGAAGTACCAGGGGAAAACTGGTGATTTTAAAATTTTATTGCTTTCATTCAGATAATTCTTGTTCTAAGTTTAAACAATACAATTACATCATAAGTGTGATGGGCTCGTCCTATCACGACCCTTTTATTCAACAAAAAATCCAATCGAAATTCAAATTTGGAGAATTACAAGAATTTTGAAAATCTTAAAGGTGGGAACAGCTTTTGTTATGGACCAAGAGAGAGGAACTGAATCGAAGCTGTGAAGAAACCAGATCAAATTCCAAGAAATTCTCTTCCAGCTGATGCGCCCCGATCACTATGGACGTTCTTGGATTGGACCCGCCATCCACAATCGCCAGGCACATTGTTTTCTGATCAACCTCAACCATCGAATTCGCTCCATTAATCCTCCAGTAAACATCGTTTCCAGGCAAAACCAAATCAATCGCCGGCACAGACGGCGCCCCTGACGGTGACCTAGAAATCGAGTCCGAGCTGAAACAGGCCCGGAAAGGTGGCACAGCCGCCACGCTTTTGATCTTCATGTCGGCAGCCGCCTTCGTGAAAGCCCGGGCCAGAGGCTTGTAGATGGAGTTATGGACGGCGGTGTAGTTATTTATGGTGCTGATTTTGGTTCCCCCGACTCCGTCTTTGTCGATGGAGAAATACGAACTTTTGACAGATAGGGTCTCCCCGTCGACCCTGATGGATTTGACATCGATGAAGTACTCGTCCGATGGGTCGCCCACCGTGTAAGCAGGTGCGGTGCTGACAGGGTTGATTATCAGGGGCGTGGCCCGGAGGGATTTCGAAATCTCGGGACATTGTCGATGAGGAAGGTCCTCCAATGGACAGCTTCCCGCCGTGACCCGAAGAAGATGGGAAGCACATGGAGAATCTATCGGGCAAGTTGAACTTGTTCGCTACTTGTTTGTGCAAAGAGGTTTCTGTTCGGGCCAAGCCCACAAGCCCGTTGGCTGCCCTGGCTAACCCCTCCATGAATCTTGATTCCATGCAAGAAAAGATGTACTCGGGCACGACCTGTTGGTTTTTGGCGTACAATGTATCCTCTCCAAACCCTTCGGCTACAAGAACGTCCTGAAACGGGTTGTAAGCAGAGGCCCCACAGGTGTCGTTGGTGCAGCCGGGGCGTGCAGGCCCGTTGCATCCGACACATCCGATCCCTTTGGCTATCTCACATTTTCTGGAGCCACAAGGGATTGGAGTGTAGCTGGAGGAGGTAAAATTGTCGCACTGGAACCATGAGAATTGGGCTCCGAGGTCGATGATCGGAGTTATGGTGGCTCGCTTGCTGCCCAATTCTAAGGTAGTGTAGAATTGTGAAGTTTTGGAGTCTTTGTGGATGGGGAGGATGAGGCCAATTTGAGCATTTGAGGATGAAATGAAGATGAAGAGGAAGACAAGAAGGGAGTATTGGGAATTATAAGCCATAATTGAAGATGGTGATAGAAATACAAAGAAGCGGTTGTTGGTGTTTTTAAGTGTCAGCGGAGGGTGACTATTTATGGACCTCAAGCAGTGGCATTGTTGTAATTTTTTGGTTTGTGGTCAAACTTGGCGTTCATTGGATGCAGCGTCTAATTACTTGGTATATGTTCGCAAAAAAGGGTAAATTCTAGCCCATACTAGACTCGATAGAATTAGTGTTAATTATGTGATAAATATTTTATATTTATCTTATAAATAGTCGATAATTTAGGGAGAATGATTAATCACTTGAAAAGTACAATACACTTATTATATGATTTGTCAGGTTCGGTCAAACCAGGTTTGAATTAGAATTTTTGCTCAAAAAATAAAAATTAATTGGAATAAAAAATGACTAGGAATTTGCAAACTTACCAATTAAAATTGTGCTTGGGTAATTTGGATTTTCGGATTGATGGGTTTGAAACTAAAAATTTTATTGTGTAATGGATTTTAAAATTATTTTAAAAAGTGATTTTCTTGAAAAGCAATTTTGAATAACTTAGAAAAAAATCTAATTTTTTCTTACTTTTGCACTTTTGGAAAAGCCAAGCAAATATAGACTTTATTCATTAAAGTTCTTTAAAAGAACTATTAAGTGTTTCTTCTCTTAAAATAAATCAATTGTTCATGCATCTTGGTGTAATTCGTGTTTCATTTTCTTTGAACTTCGTGCTTTACTGATAAAAACTTTGCTCATTTGATCTCGCAAATATGTTGGGTCAAAAAAAAAATGACAAAAAATTAACATTCAAATATATGAACTAGAACATCACACACAATTTTCGATTGTGATAGTACTTTTGTCGGGGTAAAGGAAAATTCGACCCTACTTGCGAGCTAGCGTTACTCAACTTCGAGTATGCATTTCTTGTTGTTCTAAGAGTTGCATTGAATTGGAGTATCCACCATACCGCATTCATACCCATCTAAGTTGGATCTTCAATTCTAGTACCATTTGTTGGGGTAAGAGAGACCTCAAATTAGAGAGATTATTAAGAAAGGCTAAAGTGATGCCTAAATTTATGAATTAGAATGCCATATATTAATTCAAAACTTAAGCAATAGGTCTATAAATCCTTTTCACTCTAATTTGTGATATTAATTCACATATAAATACTTAACAAAATACATAAGTGATTATTAATGTGTGTGTTTTGTAAATGATTAATTGTGAATTACCGAAAGCAGTTCTTTATTTTTCTTTTTTTTTTCCAGGAAAGTTATCTAAAAGCTCTGTTCTCGATTTTTCAGTGTAATGCTATACAAGATATACTAATTTATTTCAAACCGCACGCCCCCCCCCCCCCCCCCCCCCCCCCCGTACCAAAACAACATATTTGACTCACGCGTATTCAGTCAAACCATTGACTAAATGTATAATTCAAAGGCAGGCACATAGAAATTAATGACAAAAACTATACCAAGTCCGTACTATTTGTATCTAAAATTATAAGTTGACTATTGACTACTATTCAAAAGTTCGACTTTTTAAATCTTCTAACTTAAAAACCATCGAATTATCTAAATAAAAACATACGTGGACAATTTTATTTAATTCTATTTTGTCATATATAAAATTTAATTATTTTTTTATAAACTTAAATAAGTATGTTTTAGATTTATGTGTATCCTAAAGATTCCAATAATTATGAACTATTTAAAATAAGATGAATTAAAATGTAGTTCAAGCAACAAAATTAATATTTTATTACAATATTTATCATTCACTTTAATAATAATTAAAAATTTTGATACTACATAAATTTTTAAAAACTTTATTGTCTTGATTATCAAAATTAATATTGAGATTAAACATATTATATTATTACACAATTTTTTTTAAATATATTTATTTATCAATTTATGTTATAAAAAGCTAATTTGTTTGTACCAAATTATTTTTTATAATAGAAATTTATGAAAATATATACATAAAGATATTTGTTGCTCGCCCCTTGGCACAGGGGTTCAATACTAATTTCATTATTTAATTATAAAATGATGTTTGTCGCTAAAAATATCAAATCATGGTTTTTTTTTTCATAAATATAAAATCATAATATGTGCTTGAAGGTTTGATAAATCATGAATTCGTTTATTATGAAATAATATCATAAATCTCTTAGATAATTTTAAAAAAAAATACTGGAAACTAATGAAGAAACCTAGTAAATAACAAGTAAGCACCATTCATTCTTTCTTTTTTTTTATTGCTTTCATTGAAATACGTGTGAGAAACATTTCTACTCAACCTCAAACTATGCAATCAAATAATAATTACAACAATATTTTATTCAGGCTTAAACAATACAATCACCTAATAAATATAATGCACTTATCATATAACCAACCTTTTATTTGACAAAAGTCGATCCAAACACAAGTTTCAAGAATTTTGAAAGCCTTAAAAGGTGGTAACATCTTTTCTTCCGGGCCAAAAGAGAATAGCTGAACTTAAGTTGGGATGAAACGAGGCCAAATTCCAAGAAATTCTCCTCGAATTGATGCACACCAATGACGAAGGAGGTCCCGGGCCTGGGTCCGGAATCCTCAAATGCAATGCACATTGTTTTGTTGTCATCCCGAACCATGGAATTAGCTCCAATTATCCTCCAGAAGACATCTTTGCCAGGAACCAAATCAATAGTTGGCACTGAAGGCCCCGACGGGCCCCTGGAAATCGAGAAGAAAAAAAAAACATGATGTCCTGGTAATTACCAAAAACACCCGTCATGTGGGGTTTCCTTGTGTTATATATTTTTGAATGAAAATGATCAATTATAATCAATTGAATTATATAATATTGTCAAATGAAGAACAAACTATTATAATAATGTAATCATTAAATATCGCTATTACAATTATGTGATTATCAAATATCAAACATATCAAACTACTACACAATAAAAAAAATTAAATTATTGTTCAAGTAGAATATTATCCACATTCACGAAAATTTAAACCCACGAACTAAAGGTTGGCTCCCTCGTGTTATGTTAAATAGAGTTGTTGAAATGTTTGTTTGCATTAATGATTTATGCGAAGAGTAAGGGTGAAAGTGTCTAAAATGTAGAAATCCGAAATAACCCAACTAAAGAAAGAAATTTCTAGAGTTTTGATGGTGTCATTATAGACACTGGCCTCATATGAATTGTTAATCACTGACATCAAAAGTTAGTTATTAATTAATAGAACTTTAAGAATTCAAGAAATATTTATATTAGTTGTGATTTTGATTTTGTTATGAAAGTGTTTTTTTTTTAATCTCAACATTCTGCAACTAGGCCTTCTATTTTGTCAATTTCTTGGTTATGGGCTTTTCATAATGCACCTAATATTTTAGGCTTTGAAGAGAGATCAATTATTAAATTTTAGAATTTTATTAATGTGGCCAAATGGTCATATGATATGTTATTAATCAGTACTTAATATAAAATATTATATAATTAGTAATTTAAAAAAAAAACATGAGGAGGGTTAGATGACCTCAGTAGTGTCCCATTAACTATATATGGAAGTTGGCAGTGGAATTTCTTAACTAATAATCGGAATTTTAAACAAAAAATTATATCGCATAATCTTTTGGATAGAAAATTTTGTTTAGCTCTTTTTGTATTTTTCTTATTTTTTGCTCCGATCTTTAACAATATATGAGAGTTATAAAATTTCATTTTGAAGCATTGAATATTGAACCCATAGTATGGAGCTGCTTTTCAATGTTGGTTAAAGTGGTTAGAATTTTGAATCACTTATATAAGGTCTTATAAATATAAAAAATAATTATTAGGAGAATAGTCATCCACACAAGTCCTTACAATGATCATTTCGAGTTCAGAGTCCGTTTGAATAAGTTTAAAAAAAGTGTCTCTCGAGTCATACCTTTTATAGTCGAGGTTTTGTTTTTTTTAAGCCAAGCAATTTTGCAGTGAGATATAGTAATTAAAAATGTTTTTATTTGAAGTTATTTAGAATAGCTTCTCAACAACGGACGGGATCCCCTACCCCAAAACGATGCCCCATCTCATGCATCATATTCTAAATTCATGACACATGTAAAATCTAATTAACATAACTAAATAATCTGCCGTTAAGTAAATCTTGAAGATTTACACGTGTCATGAATTTAGAGTACGGGGCATGAGATGGAGCATCGTTTTTTTTTTTTTTTACAAAAAAAAGGTGTTTCTCTTTTAAAAAAATCCCCTCCGAACAAGCTCCTAATTCAGACTCCAATAGAAGTATCGGATATCGAAGTTCATGAACCATTGGTCCATCCATTATACATTTGTATATATATAGACTTTTCAAATAAATACCAATTGTCGTAGAAAGTATTGTAGCTTGTTTTTTCGGATACAATGTGCTGATGTGGATCTTAGTGGGCAAATCAATAAATGTGGATAAATGGATATGCTCAAGTATATCTTCTTTTACATGTCATATTATAATATTATTGC
The DNA here is from genome assembly GCA_026212405.1 of Petrea volubilis. Classification (NCBI taxonomy): domain Eukaryota; kingdom Viridiplantae; phylum Streptophyta; class Magnoliopsida; order Lamiales; family Verbenaceae; genus Petrea; species Petrea volubilis. The sequence goes on from JAOWBU010000450.1 coordinate 11,169, forward strand.
CAGCATATATGCCAAAAGTGGTAAGGATATGCTATTTGTTGAAGTTGATATCCTCACATAGATGCCTTTTTTTTTTTTTTTACTCTTTTCACACGGCTAATCAATTAACATCATCTTAAGATAATTTTAAGTCATGTTAATCCATAGGCTTACCGATATATGATGCACTAAACCTACTAATCATTCAAAATAAAGAATACTATGCTTGTAATGCTGTTAATCAATTAGATTGATTATTTTCCTCTTAACTAGAAAAAGAAGACATTAGATTAATTAAGAGTCAATTTGAGCCGACTTTTTTTTTTTTTAAGAGAAAACGTATTTATTTTTTTTAAAGTATTTAAAACAAAAAAAATCTGATTTGATGGAATTTTTTTTTTAAAAAAAAATAGAAGCAAAAAAGAAAAGAAAAGGCAAAAAGAGCTTTTTTCAGAAGTTATTCTAAAGTAATTTCAAATAAAAACATCTTTTAAAGCACTTTTAATATTGTATCCGAAGACAAGATTGCTTGGCTTAACCGAGAAAAAAAAAACCCTCTGTTGTAAAAACACAATTCGAAAATCACTTTCTTCTTAAACTCATCCAAACAGACCTGAGAAAGATATCTTATGCAATGGAAAATGAACAATGCTACCCACTAATTTATTTCTTATCACGTAAGAAGATTAAAAATTAGTGACAGTTGAAATAATCATCACTATTTATATATTGTGTGGTTTCCAAAAAGACAAAACAAAGGGAAAAAAAGAAAGAATGAAACTCACGTTTTCATAAGTATTATTGACATGTGAGAAAAAAATTGGAACGGGGGTAGCGTGGGGGAACCGAATAGACACTTTTACCCTTAATAATTTCAAAAGCCCTCTTTTTGAATAAATTTAGCTTGAAAATATTCCACCTCTTCTTCTCTTAAATGGTAAAGCGAAACATATCCAAAAAGAAAACAAAGGAGCAAAAAAATAAAAGCTCAATGATGCCTACATTAAAGCCCATTCCTTAGGTCTTAAAAATAAATCAATTTCTTAGAATTAAAATATCGTCAGCGATACAAATTAAAATAATTTATACTATTATTTTTCCAAAATTGATTATGTACACTTATCCAATTTTTTTTTCAATTGATTGATTCGTCGAATTAATTAGAATTAGATAAATATCTACCAATAAACTAGCAAAAAAATTGAAGCATTAGTTGGAAAAAGATGGCTGTTGGTTTTTTTTTTTTTCCGTTTCTTTTTTCTTTTTCAAAATATGAACGAAGGGTAAAAGTGACCATCCAGTAAAATTGTTCTTGCACGAGGAAAATTTGTTCTGGCACACAGCACAGAATGACTTATCAATTATCAATTATACCTTTGGTAAAGACCGACCAATGTAATAATGGGACAGTGGAAGAACCCATACACGTCTAGTCAGCTGAACTCAATAAAATCCATAGTGCTTATCCTTACTGATAAAAAAAATTATATTTATATATATTATTTATTTTAATATATTTTTTTGCTTGGCTTGTGGGGGCCTTTGTCTAGTGTTGTATAATTTTATCACAAGTCTTTGTTTAACGTGTGTGTGACACAACATTAGGTAACACCTTAAAAACTCTGCTGTGGTCTGCGACCCTTCGCCACATTCACGGTGTAAAGTTGTAAACTCAAATTCTCAGATCTCTCTCTGTCTCTCTCTCTCTGCTTCGATGGCTTGGTCTGTGAAGTTCTCTCTATTGTTTCTCCTCAATTTCTTGATTTATGGCTCAGTTTCTCAAAGTCCCATCTTGCCGAAAGCTGCAATTTTCCCGGTTACAAAAGATTTGTCGACTCTTCAGTATGTTGCTCAAGTTTCCATGGGTGAAAATCCTGCCCCTGTGAAGCTTGTGGTTGATCTCAATGGCCCTTTTGTTTGGGTCGACTGTGAAGTCAACTCTGTTTTTAGATCTCTGCAGCCCATCCAGAGTTGTTCTTTGAAGTGTTCAATGGCGAAGTCCACTAGGGGGTGCTCTGGAGGGGCAGAGTACAACTCAAAGACTTGCACTATGCAAGCAGAGAACACAATTTCAAGAATCTCCACATCAGGGGAGCTGAATGAGGAAATAATGGCTGTGCGGTTCTTAGATGGGGCGGGCTCGGGCCCGGGCCCGGGCTCATTTGCCAAAAGTGAGCAATTCTTGTTTTCTTGTGCCCCAAATTTGCTGCTGAAAGGGTTAGCAAATGTGGCCGAGGGCATGTTAGGGCTAGGAAATTCAAGAATCTCACTCCAATCCCAAATTTTCACCACATTTGGCTTCTTTGATAGGAAATTTTCGCTGTGTTTGTCCCCTTCTAAAGGTGCAGTTTTTCTTGGTGGGAGCCCTTATGAGAGTGCGATCTCAAGTTCTATGGTGTACACTCCCTTGATTTCCAGGAAAAATGACTTGCAAGAAGGGTACTACATAGAACTCAAATCCATCAAGATTTCTGGTGAGAAATTGTCCTTACATCAGAAGGGGATAAAAATAAGTACAATTGTCCCTTACACCACCATGGAGAGCAAGATTTATGGCACATTTGTTGAGGCTTATGTGAGGGCAGCTATGTGCATGAACCTAACTATCGTGCCCCCTGTGGCCCCTTTTGAGGTCTGTTTCAGCTCAAAAGGGGTTCAAAAACAAAGGGTTGGGCCAAGTGTCCCAGTCATTGATCTTGTTTTGCAAAGTGAGATGGTGAAGTGGAGGATCCATGGCAGGAACTCAATGGTGGCTGTTAGTGATGAAGTCATGTGTTTGGCATTCTTGGATGGAGGGCTGAGCCCTAAAGACTCAATTGTTATTGGGGGCTATCAATTGGAGGATTATCTTTTGGAATTCAATTTGGGAAATTCCATGTTTGGATTCTCTTCATCATTGTTGATGGGTCAGACAAAGTGCTCCGATTTTGAAGGATTTGGGGTCTCTAGAGAGATGTCTTGATTTTAGGGGGGGTGGAAAGCAAATTTTGGGTTTTGTTTCCAAGTATGTAAATATCTGGGACTATAATTCTCGTCCAGATATATACTCTAAGCATGTGACAAAGTTTTAGACGTAACCCTGTTTAACTTCTTGTGATGTACCAAGTGTATTATAGATACTCGTACTATGAGACTTATTGATCATTGTTGAGGAGAAAAATATACTGGAATTCTTGTTCTGTTTTGTAGAACACAAGCATGGTAACATATTGGGATTTTGTATGTGATAATCTTTTGCCATTTGCATAATTTGTCAGATTGTGACATTCAACTTATGCTGGTTCTGGCTAATGATCACAAGTGTTGGAGTTGTTTTATATTTCGAATGCGAAGATTAAGTCGACCCAGTTAACGTTCCACGCTGTTTTTAATACAACAAAAGAACTTAGGCTGCACTTGAAACGAAAGATTTGATTTATTTGAAATACTTACTTTCAAATCTATCAATTCAAACACGACCTTAATTTTATCAGCAAGTTGAGTGTTTTTCTAATATGAGTGCAGATTAAAGCTTGCTCGACATTCAATAAATATTGAAATGAAAATTGAGTAATTTAGAATTAGTTTCAGTGTCCAACGCATTGATTGGTCAAATTAGCTGTAAAGAATCCAAATAGAATATAGAGTCAAATAGAATATAGAGTCGAGTTTTACTTCTGCAGGCAAAAAGCTTTTTCCGTGTTTCAATGTGTCACAGCTATATTTGGATCAATTTTATCCATGTTTTCTGTCCTCTTTTCACGTGCAAAGAGCCCATATGCAGCTTCATAAGGCCTATTTAAATGGCCTCAAATTCTTTAGATTTGACAAGTTCACATTTTGGTGCCAAAAATCTTGTCATAACAATGTCTTCTTCATTCATTCTACTCTCCCTTGTTCTCACTCTTCTTCTTTCTATCTCCCCCAGCTCAGCCCGAAAACCTTTCCGGGCTCGTGCACGCTTGCTAAGTCCAAGTCCTGTGACAACTGCTGGGACGGGCCAAGGCCCGGTTGCAACAACAACACATGTTACAACGTCGTCTACAACACGGTGGAACGGTCAGCTCAGATTGGGGAGCTGGCAACCGATGTTCTGGCCCTCCAGTCGACTGTCGGGTCCAATCCGGGCCGGGTCGTCCGGGTGCCCAACTTGTTGTTTTCTTGTGGTTCCCTGTTTCTTGGAGAGAAACTGTCCAGTGGGGTTAAAGGGATCCTTGGATTTGGTAGGAGTGACACCTCACTCCCTTCACTCTTATCCCGGGCCTTGGGAATCCACAGAAAGTTCGCAATTTGCTTGAGTTCGTCTAAAGGGGTGCTCTTTTCAGGCGACGGGCCTTATGTAATGCTCCCAGGGATAACAGTCTCAGATCGACTTGTTTACACCCCACTTTTAGATAATCCCATTGGTACCGTGCAACCTATCATTAACGACTTTCCTGACAAACCTTGGTCGTCGATGGAGTACTTCATCGGTGTCAAGTCCATAAAAGGCAATGGCAAACATGTGCAACTGAGTTCGAATTTGCTAAAAAGCAACCAGAAAGGCAAGGGGAGCACGAAGATCAGCACGGTCAACCCTTACACGGTTTTGCACACATCAATCCACAATGCCATCACAAAGGCATGCACCAAGGCAATATCCAAGGTCCCGAGGGTAAACCCTGTGTCGCCCTTTGGCACGTGTTACAAGGCATCGAGCCTCGGGAGCACATGGCTAGGCCCCGGGGTTCCTCCAATTGAGCTGGCGCTAGAAAATGTGACGTGGATGATATTTGGTGCTTGTTCGATGGTTTATGTAAATAAAAGTGAGGTGGCTTGCTTGGCAGTCGTGGATGGGGGCAAGAAGCCTAGGACTTCCATTGTGATAGGAGGGCATCGACTTGAGGACAATTTGTTGGAATTTGATGTTGAGCGATCAAGGCTCGGGTTTAGCTCTACTTTGTTGGGGCCTCAAAGTACGTGTGCCAACTTAAATTTTACATCAAAAGCGTGGGACCATTGTTAGTAAGGTTACGGATTTGTAATTTTGCCATCGTTGAAGTGAAATCTGATGCGTTTGTTTGACTGTATACCTTTTCTGTTAATGAATAAAGGAAACCAGATGAATGCTGTTGTTTCTTTTTGCAGCTGCTATTGCTCAAAATGATGTTGAGAATGCTACTTAGTTCAATAACATCCTTAACTTCAAATCCATCAATCGAAAAGACAGAGGCTTCTAGATTTTCAACTTTCACCGACAGGTTCTTGCCAGCAAGTTCTGAGTTTTTTCTAACATGCTTGCAGATTTAGGCAGCTCAATGTGCAGTGATGCTAGACAGTAAAGATGAGTAATCTTAGGATTCAGTTTCGTAGTTCCAATACCCCATCCCTGATTCCAATGTATTCAAGCAATCTTTGGGTAAATTTTATGTATACTTGGTTTTCTTTTCACGTGCAAAGGGCGTACTTACAAGAAACATTACGCCTATTTAATATCCCATCAAACTCTTCAATCTTCAGAAATTCACATTTTGCTGTCAAGAAGCCTTTCGTCCCACTCGAAAAATGTCTTCTTCCTCCATTTTACTGTCCCTTATTTTCACCATTTCTCTTTCAATATCCCTACCTACAGTCCGATCCGTCGGAAAACCTTTTCAAGCCCGGGGCCTTGTCCTTCCGGTACGAAAGACCCATCCACAAGCCAGTACTTAACTACCATCATCCAAAGAACACCACTCAAGCGCATCGCATTAACAGTCGACATTGGCGGAAAGGACTTGTGGGTGGCATGTGATCGGGCTTAATACAAAAGTTCCACTTACAGGCGCGCTCTTTGCAACTCCCCACAATGCAGACTTGCCAAGTCGAAGGACTGCCACGACTGCCTGTATGATCCTGTCGACCCAAATTGCAACAACAACACATGGCAACCGATGTTCTGGCCCTCCCATCGACTGACGGGTCGAATCCAGGCCGGGCCGTCTGGGTGACTGGCTTTCTATTCACTTGTGGTTCCAGGTTTCTTGAAGAGACGCTGGCCCGTAGGGTTAAAGGACTTCTTGGATTTGGTAGGACAGACACCTCACTCCCTTCATTGCTATCCCAGGCCTTGGGAACCTGGAAAGAGTTCGTGATCTGCTTGAGTCTACGAAAGGCGTGCTCTTTTTGGGAGATGGGCCTTATGTGATACTTCCGGGAATAACAGCTCAGCTCAACTCATTCACGCCCCACTTTTAGTTAATCCCATTAATACTGAGCGCCCTTACCCCAACGACTCAGGGCCATTGATGGAGTATTTCATCAGGGTCCGATTCGAAAGAGTCAATGGCCAAACCGTGCAAGTGAGGCCTGATTTGCTAAAAATCAATCGAAAAGGCAACTGGGGCACGAAGATCAGCACGGTCAATCCATACACGGTTTTGCACGCATCAATCTACAATGCCACCAAAAAGGCATTCACCAGTGCAATATCCAAGGACCCTCGAGTGAGCCCCATATGGCCCTTTGGCACGTGTCACAATGCATCGAGCCTAGGAAGCACACGTATAGGCCCCGGGGTGCCTCCAATCGAGCTCATGCTCAGAAACAATGTGATGTGCACGATATTTGGCGCTAACTCGATGGTTTATGTGAATAACAGTGAGGTGGCTTGCTTGGCATTCGTCGATGGGGGAAAGGATACTGAAACGTCCACTGTGGTAGGAGGACATCAAGTCGAGGACAATTTCTTGGACTTTGATGTTGAGAGATCGAGGCACGGGTTTAGCTCCACGTTGCTGGGGCGTTGGAACTACGTGTGCCAACTTTAATTTTACGTCTAAGTTTTAAAACAATTGTTAGTAGTATTATGGATTTGTAATAATTTGACCTTTGTTCAAGTGAAATCTACTGTGTTTGTTTGTATCTTTGCTGTTAATGAATCAAGGAAATCAAATCAACGCTATTGTAGCTCAAAAGTTTTTCCCAAGTTAGGCTTGTCTCGGCTTGTTTGCACCCCTACACGGTTACTCTGTTTAAAAATGTGACATTATATGTGTCAAACTAACTTGTTTTTTCAATACCGGTGTGGATTAGACCTTCTGCACATACAAGGTACCGCGTTCGAATTCTTGCTAGGTGAATTTCTTGTGGGACGTCATTGTAAGAAATTTTCCCATGAATCTTCTAAACTTTAACCTGGATCTATCTGTCCCTTGAACACACTACAGAAATGATTTAGTTAGGTGCAAGCAAACTAGTTGGACACTATAGCTGACCATATAGGTCACCAAGAGAAGTTTACGGCTTTCATATCATGTGGTGCAGATTAACAAATTTAATATCTGGTGAATCAAAATATGTGATGTAAGTTATTAGCAGTCAATATAGGATATATAATACTAATTTTCTCGAAGAAAAACCTACAAGCTGTTGCAAAAATTCCATTCTGAGATAGCATGTTGATGCTAATTGCGTGAAAATCTTAGACTTGTCTCTGATCCTGAAGATGCAACTCACGTGAGCCGAGCCGGTGACTGAAAAATGAGGTTACCATGACTTAACTATGTTCAATTTAGTAGATAAAAATTAAGGAAACAGTTAGATAGAAATGGTCAGCCTGTGATGTGTTTTTTTACTAAGACATGTAAGATGTGTGAGCAACTTTTTTCATGTATAAACTTGGGAGAAACACAATGTGTGTTGAAGCCAACACCCCCCATTTTCCAGGTTATCACATTGTTTAGCCCTCCAAATAAAAGCCTAAGTCATGTAAATTAACAAATTAATAGATCTACAACACTACTACCCTCCTCAATTCGGAATGCGCGCGTGCGCACACACACACACACTGACAAAAACGCGAATTCTGAGTCTATTTTAACTGATTTATTTCCTCGGTTTTAGCTCTTTAAAACCTATTCCAACTGAACAGGAATCTAGATACTTGTACAAGTGCAGCAAAACTAAAAAGGCGAAGCATGAAAGCCCCGTTTCAAGATTCGCCTCGTCCTAATATTCCAAGAGGAGCATCTGCGAGCAGCCAGCCTAGGAATCATGATCAAGAAGTGGGATATACGGATGGAAATGTTGTCCCAAAGAAAGCTTTCTTGAACTTAGTAGACTTGAGTCTCGTCAGAATGGTGATTTTTTGTTTATTTTAAGTATTAGTAGTTTCAATACCAATGGAACATAGAAGGGCTGGAGTTAAACGAGGCTAGTAGGAGCAGTTGTACCAGTCACGCTATACAATGCTATGTTTTATATTTATCTATACTAAATTTAAATTACCCCACCTAAATATCTAAATATATCCATATTTTGCAAGAAGTTCAAATTTAGGCCCTGCAATTAAAATTTCTCGCTCCGTCCCTACTGACATCATATGTGACCGCAGGTTATGGCGGAGGCAATAGGAACATTCATGTTGATGTTTTGCATTTGTGCGATCATAGCAAACATGCATTTTATGGGAGTCGAAGCAGGGCTAATCGAGTACGCAGCAACTGCGGGTTTGACAGTTATAGTCATAGTGTTCTCTATAGGATCGATTTCCGGAGCTCACGTTAATCCTGCAGTCACAATTGCATTTGCCACCGTTGGTCCCTTTCCATGGTCCAAGGTAAAAAATTTCCACCACCCAATGCGATTTCACGATATTCCAGATAGTGATTGAAATAGAAGATCCTAACCAATTTTGTCCGTGTTATTGTTTTGGGGGTATTTTTTAAAGGTTCCAGTGTATATACTTGCACAAGTTGGGGGTTCAGCTTTGGCAACATATACAGGAGGGTTAATATATGGCATTAAAACAGAGCTTATGATTACAAGGCCAATCCATGGATCCACATCAACCTTTTGTGTTGAGCTTATTGCAACCTTCATCATGCTTTTCTTAACCACATCCTTATTTAATGATCCACAATCTGTAAGATACCTTAACCCCTTATGTTTATATGTATATATGTATACATATATTGAATAAAATATTGTAGAAATAAATAATATTGAAATTTTTGCAGCTAGGACAGTCCTCTTCATTTCTTGCTGGAGTATCCATTTCTCTAGGAGTGCTAATCTCCGGGTAATAATCTAAAATATTGATATCTCTCGTCTCTTAACAGTTTCAGCTCGTCATTCAATAACATCAGATAAAATTATTTTGTTCAACTAAATTTCGACCGGTTTCACTATCAATGACAGGCCGGTCTCAGGAGGATCGATGAATCCAGCACGGTCACTAGGACCGGCATTAGTTTCGTGGAGGTTGGATGATCATTTGTGGATATATGTCGTAGCCCCGACTATCGGAGCGATTGCAGGCGTATTCGTGTACCGCATTCTACGTCTCCAGGGCTGGTCGTGCAAGGATGATCCTTCTTCTTCTTCACAGAGTACTGTTAATCAAGTCACCCACAGCTCCTTGCATTAGTGTAATTTGTAACAGGAGAATATCAGTTTGGTGTATGTTATATTTGTTGCGCTAACAAAACATTTATATATATGTGCTTGCTTTAGGGTGTGATATAAATAAATTGTTTACAAAGCAAAGGGTGACTTCCTGTGAACTTTTCAGCACTTTTGGACCTTTTTTTTTTTTCTTTAATTAAAAATTGCATTTTATCGTAAAAGCATGCACATTAGCATAAGTGATTTACATCTTGGTCAATTAAAACTCGTATTGTACCCATGTAATAATTATATTTATGAATAATTGGAAAATGCTCTCACTTTTCGTGCACATTTTGAGCGTAACGTGCAATACTCCTGATTTTGATGAGAATCATTTAGAACACACATTTAACATATCACATTATGTATTAGTGTGTTCCATATATTATCCATTAGGGTATCATTGAGCCTATTTTTTCAGCATAACTTTGGAAAAGAATCATAATATACTCGAACATATTGAATGTCGAGTATTGTTTCTTCCATGTCTGACTAACTAGAATTTTCAAAATATATTTTCATACACTTGATATGTATGTATGATATGAATTAAAAAGGAAAGATTACTGAAATAGGAGATTTGCAGTTGAACATGTTTCCTTTTTTCCTTTTTTTTTTTGGGTGGGGGGGGGGGGGGGTGCGGGGGCGGGAGGACAAATCAGTTGAACATGTTTTCATTTGTTTAGTTTTTAAAACACTAGCACCAACACACACTCTACGTGTATGCAAAATATAAAAAATATATATTTCAATTTAGTACTTAAATTTTTTTATCATAAAAATATAAATATATTATTAAATTTCTTTTATAAGAAAACTTTTTTAAGAATTATTTGAAATAATTTATTAAATTATAATAATTTTAAAATAAAATAATTATATAAAATAAAATTACATGATAAAGAATAAACACAAAAAGAAAAAAAAACTCAAGTAATTGTAATTAGAGAAAGTGGTTAGTGGGTTAAGAACATGGGTTTTCAAATTGGATTGTGATATTACAATATTGTCCTCTCTATTTGCTTTTTTGTTGTATGTGTTTAATAATTAAAAGGATAAAATTGATACATCAAAATTTGATATCCAAATTAAATTAATTTCATGGGAATTTCCAATATTAATCACAATTTTATATAATTTTATTTATTTCACATAGAATTGAAGGGCAACTTTTATAAAATTGTAAAAAAAAAAATATTATTTTAGACATAAAAATGACTTTCTTTTTATAGTAATATAGATAGCATATTCTACATGGGCCAACAAAGCCTGCCAATACGACCCAAACCTTTTATGCTGTTAGGTTGTGCCCCCATATCCAGCCCAATTTGGTCCAAAGTGAAATACACCTAATTTCAGCTCATGCAGACAAGTTATTAGTTTCTTGATTTTAATGTTTTAATTTTTTTTAACTATTAATCAGATTGAATATTTTATCGGATTCGAACTTAATATTAATAAATGTAAACCTTATGGGATTTGGATTGGATCCAAATAATGAAAGTTGAGAAAGCTTATCAAATTCAGATTCGAATTTTCCAAATTCACTCTGAATCCGACCCATTGAGAGCCCTAGACAAAGTCCAGCCAACATTTTTAGCTAAACTAAAAAGCGACAAATTTGTGGGAAACCATATTAGAACAAACACTTAATCTAAAGGCCTAGGACAAGAAGTCACTTTCTAGTGACGGCCCAAATGAAAAACATTCTTCTTTTATTCTCTTTTTAATGCCCACATTGTGCAAAGATCCTTCGATTCTTGGCTATGTGACTATGTCATCTTTGATGCCCAAAATTACCTTAAATAATTAATCAAATGTGTCACTTTAGGATAAATAAAATTAACAATGTGTTACTTTCAAACAAGGGAGAATATCAGCTGCAGCCTAGTCACTCCATCTCTAAAAGAATTGGAAATTATGATGGAAGAGTGCCTTTTGGAGTGTAAACAAATTAATGTCTCTCATCCAATAACTTAGGGAATACCAATAAAAGTTTTGGAAGATATTGACAAGATCCCTTTTGATAGTTGGAGTTTGTTGATAAATTTTTGGAGTAAATTTTAATAATAATACATGAGAAGGAAAATTTGTCATGTAATTGGTATAAAGGGTTGGTTGGGTGTGTCCAAATTAGATTGGATCAAATCAAAATATTAATTATATGTCGAATAAATTATACTTATCATGTGATTCATGTATATTTCAAAAAAAAATAAACTAAACATTGGTAAGTGTAATATTATATATCATGCACTACTAATATAGTGGCCTGATGATTAACTACCATTGCTTCTGTCTTGGATACCCGACCTCACTAATAATGTAGAACTTGTCGATTATTTAGACGTATAATGGGTTATTGGGCGTTGTCACCATAATGGTTGGCCCGTTGACTAGTATGGATTAATTCATTAGTAGGTTGGTGGGGGCAGCAATAACTAAGTTGAGCTTCATCCTAGCAAGCGAAAAGAATATTTCATGACAATTAGAATCCCTTAATTGGAGAAGCAACATCAGATCTCTTGACCTCACATTTTCCATCTTAAAAAAAATATAGATAGATATAATGTGATTGATTGAATTTGGTTTCAACTATGTCTTTCATAATATATAGTTGATTTACCCCCAAAATAGTCTACCTATGAAATGTTAACCTTTAGGACAATGGAATGTGATAAAAGTAATCGCAAATGTAAAATCACCATCACCCAGTCACCCACAAGAGTCTTTAGTTATTGCCTTATTGGTGAGCTGACTCACATCCTACAAATCTCCCAAATTAAATACAAGGACTAAAATGTAAATTGAATGGATGACCAATAATTCAATCTAGATATTGACACATGAATATCTAAATGGTCCAGCCTCCCAACAACTATGAGAGCATCTACACAAAAAGAACATGCCAGTTTTGAGTTTGAAAACAAAGTGATTCTTATCCCCTACTTTTTTTTTCCCTTTTCCTTTCTTTTTTCTAACGAAAAATTCTTTTAGTTAATTACAAGGGCTAAATTGTTGCTTTTTGTGTTGCACTTTGGGTACAAAAGAGTTGAAATAGGAGAACACTAACTTAAAAATATAGAAGAAGAAGAAGAAGAAGAAGAATCAGTACCGACATAAAACTTTACATTTTTGATATTGTAGTTAACAATTCATGATGCCTTTAAGGTGACAACTTAATGAAAAGAAAATTTTTCTTACGAAACATACATGAAGTTGTCATAATAGAAATGTCCTTAGTTGTGAATAGCTTTAACTAAATACTGATTTTTGTGAGTATTAAACATATTATGACAATATAAAATACATTATTACCTGATAAATGTTAACAGTAACGAAATAAAAAAAATAAAATTTGTTAATACATGTAAAATTTGTTGCTGTATGAGGAACGACGAATTGGAATACGATAACATAACTTAACACAAAATCAGAAAAAATAAATAAATAATGCATTTGGACTAGGAACTTAAAGGATGGATTGAGATTACGAACTCAAAAATAATTTGGGGATATTGGATTGGTTTGAGGTTGTTGATTCATCGATTACTCAAAACAACCCAAAAATTCTCATAAGTCAACAATCGACTCAAATCAACTCATCTCAACCTGATTCAATCCTTCCGTATTTTTCTTTTCAAAATTACTTTGTATAAAAAACTAAAATTATCATATTTCTAATTCGATTCAGATTCACTTAACCCATCTGAATTGCCACCCTTACCCGAGGTCTCTTTCCATTATTATGAGAGGGGCCCGAGGTCCATGGAAATTGGAAGAAGATGTGGTTCACACTTGCTATAGCCCATAGGGGACGTTAGCCCATGTCTTAATCGTGAGTGGTTGTGGTTGTGGTTGTGGTTGTGGTTGAGCGTGTGCTTGTGCTTGTGCTTGTGCTTGTGCTTCACCCCTTTATATTATTGGTGACCAAGATACTGATTTGATTCTTTTGAAATAAAAGATAAACTATCATTATTTCAAATAAACAATCAAAAATTATCTCAATACATTCAAGAAATAAAAAAAAAAAAAAAAAAAAACAAAGTTCACATATGAAAGACGCAATCCACGTATTGAATAGATTAAGACATCATTGGCAAATGATATTGATTTTCTTATCGTCACACATTTGAGTAAGACTTCGTTTTATTGAGCTCAAAATAACACGATAACTATTATTAAGAGCTTATAGATGTTTTCGATCTTGAGAAATTTTTAGCTACTAATTATTCCCTTGTATGTACTCTTTAAAGTTTGAAAGTTTGTTTACTAAGAGCTTGTTTGGATGGCGTTTTTCTTTTTTTTGGGTAATATAGATGGGGTTTTTCAAAAAGTAAAACAAAAAATTGCTTATTTTTCGAAGAAAAAAAAGTATTTCAGTGGAAAAAAAATATAGTGCTTAGTTGAGCTTTTATAAAAGATAAAAATCAGAGAAAAAAATCCTAAAAGTGGATTTCTCATAA
>JAOWBU010000451.1:0-25000 GCA_026212405.1 Petrea volubilis
GGTATGGGAGCATTGAGAAGTGGCATGCAAAGAAGTAGCATAAGCAATTACATGGAGTTCTGAATGACTTAAGAAAAAGATGACCCTAATTGTCATTTTGGTTCTGTTGCTGCGCCTCCTGCTTGGACCCATGGAAACTCAAGCTTCGGGCATTATTATTTCGGTTCATCCTGTTAGCAACCCTATGCTTAAGAGTGTGTTCACATATATTAGAAAATAAAAAGATTAGGATTTTGGCAGCTGAAGCACACTCTCATTCGTCACACGGGCACGCGTGTTTGTATTAATTAAATTTGTTCTAACTTTTTCATTGTGATGAAGTATTTGTAGTAACCAAAGCAGAACTAGAGGTGATCTATGTTGTTTTCCAGAATGTAACTTCTTGTTGATGGTGTATCAAAATTTCCACATTGTCTGCTTTTGGATTATTTATTTCTGTCTAAAGCAGTGGTAGCTCTGTATTTCTACATTTTATTCACATCTTGCAGAGACTTTTTTCGGCCATATACTAGTCTTTGGTTGTACTCTGAGAGAGAGAGCAACTTCCAGTTTTATTCTTGTAACCTAAATTGATCGTATCTTTTTAACCTTGAATAGAATAAACTTTTGCTTATTTTCAAGTCACATACTGCTGTGGCCTGTCATCAGTTCAGCAATTTTGGTTTAAGTCCGTATCAAGAAAATGAAACATTAAGCAAGCTAGCTAGTTCTTACTTATCTTCATGGTGTATGCATATCGGTGTCGTTTCATTGTTATTAATGCGTCATATGCACATGTCAAAACGTGTTGTTTCAGCAAGCAACAGAGAGACTCACTCTATGCATGAGATTGGATATTGTCTAATTCAAAACTAGTGTGCCACCTAAGGAACCATCGAGGACACATGGCCATGTTGCATGCTGCTACTGTCGTAACTCTTTCGTGTCCGTCTTCAATTTTATATTTTCAGTAGCTTCAAGTGTGTGTGTGTGTGTGTGCGCGCGTGTGCGTGTGAGAGTGAGAGAGAGAGAGATCGATAGATAAGCTAGCACATCTCTGTAATTCTGCCACTGATATCCTGAGATAAGCTGCAAGAGTTTATACACAGTACCTATTTTTGCTGTGACCTTTGGAAATTTAGTGGTTAATAATATCAGACAAGTGATGGCGACCGAGGAGCAGAATTTTCCAGCACAAAGTCAGGCAGAGCAGCCCGGGAAACAGCATGTCATGGACCCTATTCCACAAGCACTTGACCCTAATTACACACAAGCCAACAAGCTCCATGTAAGCTGTAAAACACACACACACACACATATATATATATATATATATATATATCTGAGTATTTGGCTTTCCGGAAATTTCCAGGGAAAAGTGGCATTAGCGACAGGAGGCGACTCAGGCATCGGAAGGGTGGTGTGTTACCACTTCGCTCTGGAAGGTGCAACAGTAGCCTTCACATACTTCCCTGGCCAATAGAAGTAGATGCAAAAGAAACCTTAAAAAAGATTCAGGAATTGAAGACACCCAATGCAAAAGACCCGATTGCCCTGCCTACAGATATGGGCTTTGATGAGAACTGCAAGATGGTGGCGGACGAAGTCATCAACAACTACTGACGCATCGACATCTTGGTCAACAACGCTGCGGAACAGCATGTCACCAACACCCTCGAAGAAATCTACGAGGACCGGCTCCAGAGGGTTTTCAGAACCAACATCTTCTCCCACTTTTTCATGATCAGGCAATGCCGGATTAACAATAATAATAATCTCAGTGGCATGAATTACATTTGGAGAGCTTTTAAATATGCTGATAGATTTGATATTGGACATGATAAAAGAGTTGGGTTAATTATAGAAGACCCCCTAGTATTTGATTTTTTGTTACAGAAACCCCCTTATTGTTGGTGGGATTTGTAATGTAAAGCCAAATATTAGGGAGATATTTGTAATTTTTCATACTGTAAGGGATTTTGTGAGAACGGACCAAACCTCTATGGATGTTTATGATTAACCCTGAAAAAGTTTGTTCAGATCCTTGGTGGCACGACACTTTTGAAGTGTTTCCCAAATATCTGACATTCGACATGATAGAAACTTTTTGTGAAAAATTATTGATGGCATGAAACTTTTTTGAAGTGGTTTAGATATGTGGATATATTTGATATTAGATATGATGTAACTTTCATCATGCAGACATGCTCTCAAGCATATGAAAGTAGGAGCAGCATCATCAACTCGACATCCGT
The DNA here is from genome assembly GCA_026212405.1 of Petrea volubilis. Taxonomy (NCBI): domain Eukaryota; kingdom Viridiplantae; phylum Streptophyta; class Magnoliopsida; order Lamiales; family Verbenaceae; genus Petrea; species Petrea volubilis. The sequence goes on from JAOWBU010000451.1 coordinate 2,235, forward strand.
GGCAGGGTACATTGGGAACCCAATATTGCAGGATTACTGCTCTACAAAGGGAGCCATTGTGGCCTTCACTCGAGCTCTAGCACTGCACCTAGTGGAAAAAGGGATCCAAGTAAATGCAGTGGCAGCGGGGCCGACATGAACCCCATTGCTGGTCGTCACTCTGTCTGAGGAGATGGTGGAGAAAGTTGGGTCGGAGACGCCAATGGGCAGGGTGGCTCAGCATCATGAAATTGCGCTGTCTTATGTTTTCTTGGCATGCCAGGAGTCCTCATCCTACTTCACTGGCCAAGTTCTCCACCCTAATGGTCTGTCCCTGTGATTCTAACACACATTCCATCTCTCTCTCTCTCTCACACACACACACACACATATATATTGAAAATCATGTCTTCTTCTGTGCAGGTGGGATGATTGTGAATGCCTGATATATATAAGCATAATGAGGATAAGGAGAGGATGTTTGCAGGAGACTTAGGTGTGGAGTATTAGGCAATCAAGAAACAAATGGAAATGATGTAAAAACGAAGTGTTGTGTACATGAGCTGTATAATAAACTGTATAAGCGTAATGAGTTTGTACTGTACCCTCTGTACTTTGAAACATAAATAAATCTTCTTGGTATGCATATTCTTTGTGTAAAATGATAACAGCGCAAATCCAAAGACTGATGTTAACTGCTTCTCATTCTAAGAGTCTGATAAAAACTAATAAAATGTCCAAGTAATAATTAAATTTCAAAACTTTTCAGTTAATTATAGAGATAACACTACTTTGCTTTGTAACTACGGATGGTTTTATATTTCGACCGCTAAACCCTTTTTCGTTACACTTTGGTGTACACATCTCACTGTGCGCTATGCCTCCGGAGCCACGTTTCAGCCAAAGTAGTTATCGGGAGTGATTAGTGATGCAACACGGTCGTTTTAAATTTCAAATCAATCGGTAACTTTCAAAATTATTTTGGTTTCTTCTCGAGGTGGTGAGATGAGTCTAATAGTGCAGTGAAAAAATTCCTATGATGGTGGTGGCATAGCAGCTCGATAATTTTTTTTCACCGAAAGGTAGTTTTGAAAGACAAATTGACAAGATGCAAGGAAATGATTTAATTATTAGAATGTAAAAACAACTATAAATTTTTACTCATTCATTACGTGACAAGTGAATTATACTTATAATGTATTCGTCAAGTACAGTTTGGATCAATATTAAAATTAAGCATTTATTTTTAGATCAAAAGCTATAGCTGATGACAAAAACACAACTATATTATTTTATACATTTGGCACTGCAAAGCATCATCTAAGGTGACGGTTACACAATCGACATGAGGTGACTGCGTCCCATAAATGTCATGGGTCGGATGGTTAGTTCTCGACTAATTATATTCTCCAAATCAATGCCAACGATCAATTCATCCTAGTCCAGAAATTATGTCATCCTCAAACAACATTCAGTCATATGATTGACAAGTGCCGACCCAGTTCAGATGGCAGATGAAAGCGGCGATGTCTGCTCATCTGTGCTGTCACCACGGACGATATATAAATCTCCTTTTGCAATACTTTCACAATATGCAAACTACTTGCTCTTCAAAGTTGATCTTAACTCAGTCATGGCAATGTAAGGGAACAAATTTCCAGCTCAAAACCAAGAGACACAGCCAGGCAAAGAGCACCTGATGAACCCAATCCCACAGTCCATAAACCCCGACTACAACCCCGCCAACAAGCTCCACGGCAAAGTGGCATTGGTCACAGGGGCGACTCGGGGATAGGAAGGGCTGTGTGCTATTGCTATGCTAAAAAGGGTGCTTTTACCTACGTAAAGGATCAAGAAGAACGGGATGCTCATGACACCCTCCACAAAATCAAAGAATTCAAGATGAGCGACGCGAAGGATCCGATCGCCATCGCCGCTGACCTCAGCTACGACAACAACTGCAAGAGGGTGGTTGATGAAGTTGCTCAAAACTACGGAAAGATCGATATTCTCGGGAATAATGCAGCACAGTCGCGGACTGGCACCATTTATGAGATCACGGAGGATCAGCTCGTGAGGATGTTCAGAACAAACATCTTTTCTTACTTCTTCATGACCAGGTAATCATCTTAAAAGATATGTATACACATATATGTATGCATATGTATATACATATAGGGGCCGATTGTTCCTACCAGCATGACGCTGATTCCATTGGAATCATTGCAGGCATGCTCTTAAGCACATGCGAGAAGGGGCTACGGTTATCAACACGACATTGGTTCAAGCCTATCTTGTATCACCTTCATCTCTAGAGTATCAATCAACAAAGGGAGCTATAGTGGCTTTCACTAGAGGGCTCGCTCCTCAGCTCGTCGACTGAGGGATTCGGGTCAATGGTGTGGCCCCCGGCCCGGTCGTGATTCCGGAAGAGGACAAGGTAATGAGCCTAGGGTCCGAGACGCCGATGGACAGGGCGGGTCAGCCTCACGAGATTGCGGCGTGTTGCGTGTTCTTGGCGTGCCAGGACTCTTCCTATTACACAGGGCAGATTCTCCACCCCAATGGTATGTTTTATGAGTACTATTGTCAGACATCTTCGGCTTCGGCTCATATACATAATAAGCTTACAGACTTTGTGAAACTGTGTTGCTTCTGCAGGTGGCACGATAGTCAATGGCTGAAGTTCAAGTCTCCTAAGAATTGCTAGTGTGTCAACAGGAGATATATGTGAAGGGCTCCTCTTTTATTCTCCACCCCCCCGGTAATAAAAGGGCTTTACTGAGATGTAGTTGTATCAATGAGTGAAGATTCAGAGTATAGAAAGATATCTTTATTCTCTGGTGAAAGTCTTTACAATATCATCCTCTCCATCAAAGGAAAGAGAGAAGCTTAAATGAAAAGACAAATAATAGTTCAAACCATAAGACAAATATGTACCTCGCATTATACACACAGTAGAGGTACAAATAAGGAAAGTTAACACGATTAGTAGGCTTTCTCAGACTTAGCTTATTGCAACTACCGACTGTTTTGCAGGACGCATATGATGCTAAGTACTCGTCACTTGCAAAGTCAAGCTGCATTACTAGATTCTTGATTTCACTATTTTCCTGACAGGACAGAAAAATTAACAACACTAATGAAACTTGACAGAGAATTGCATAGAGTGGTCTTTCAAACCTAAGTTTCTCCTTTATTTTGGCGAAGTGACTGAACTATAGTGTTGTCTTCAATATCCGCTGTACAAGTGGATAAAGGACCAGGAACTCCAGCTCGTTTCTGGGTAATATCCAAGCGTTCGATCATCCTTGCAATTCCAGCGCTCATCTCACGCTGAACTCCTCTACTTAGTTCCTTGACAGAGTCATTTCGAGCGACTAATTTCTCCTTCAAACTGCGTGTGCTCTTTGAGATTGATTCTTTATACCTGTTACATTTTGCAAGACTTCAGATCAAGCTCAAACTCATGTTGGGACGAAGTGAGAGACCAAGAAAACTGGCGTACCTGATTGAAGCTGTGGAAATTTTAGACTTAAGGGAATCTGAGAAGGCAACAAACTCAGATGAGCGTGATCTTCCAGGAGTATCAGACGGTGATCGGCTGAAAAGAACATAAATGGTGAGCACAACCGCTTATATTTTAGGATTTACAAGCATCTCAAATGAACCAACCATACATAACAACACCCACCTACATGTCAATGTTAACAATTGAAATGAATGACTTGAACCTAGAACTAATAGGACACCACACATTGTCTGGATATTGGATGGTGCTAACCTCAAGGATGGCAACATAATAGAAGAAGCTGGATGATTAACATTATCTGCTCTAGCAGAGGCAGCGGCGGAATAAATGTCTGAGTAACAAGTAGCTGGATTCTGATGATCCGATGATGAACTATTGACTTGTGTCACATTTGCCATGTTTGTTACTGGGACAGAAAGGGAGAATCTCCGAAGGACCAACGGCTGTAGACATCTGCCTTCTCCTTCTACTGATGTTACGAGCCCTGCTAGCAATAGCAGCAAAATTTCGCAGAATTCGCTGCTCAAAATCAGACCCATCCACAAGAGGGGTATCCTGGAAAATTGCATACAACCGGGTAAATATAGAAGGTATTCATAAAAAAATTGCATACAACCGGGTAAATATAAAACGTATTCATAAAATAACAAAATGTAGTTCACAAACTTCTCAGTTGGATGTGTAGCCTACATTATTGACTTCATTGTCATGATTTACAGGGTTGAATTCGTGTCTCGACCTCAAGTTTTTGTCACTCTTCCACTCCAGCAAGCAGCTGTTGGCTGAAAATAAAATTCAAAATGAGACTTGAAAGAGAAAACAATTCTCTGAATGCAACGTGAAGATTATATGGATAGTTTTGTTAATGAACCGATACACGAATGAAAATTCTAAGTTTCCATTGTATTTGTGTTCGGTACCTGGTAGGATCTTTCAAGACAATATGCTGCAAACATATTGGGCATTCGTTGCTTCTCTGGGACCTAAGAAAGAAAGGAACTTGCAGGGTTAAGCATGTAAAGAATTGTGGGAGAAGGATCTCGAATAAACTAAACTTGGTGAAAACAAGAGAACCTACCATTCAAGAATACAATGCAAATGATACTCATGCTTGCACTTGGTAACCTGAAAAGATAAAACAAGCCTTTAAGATAATGAGCATCTCCACATTTGGCCCTTAAGTAAACATCATTTTTTGTATCACGTCAAAATCCATATATTGCTGAAATTACTCGATGAAGATACTCTTAATTCTTAAACATAATAATCCCATTTATAAGAAAAAGGAAAAAGATAAGAAAGATCTAAGAAAATCAGTTTGGTTGAGCCTCCATCGGAAGAGATCGTGCACATTACACAACGAAGACACTCTAGGCATTTCGACTATCCATAGAATCAGTAATCAACAAACAATCATAATCATATAGCACCAAGTCATCGGCCCCAATCAAATCCCAAGTAATGCTTTTTTCAATTTCTTCAAAACATGATCTTTTGAACAAACTTCGATTCAAGCGATTCCAGAAATCAAGTCTTACAATAATTATTCTCGACCAACAAAAGTTACCAATAATAAGAATCAAATCCCGGTATGCCTATCCCAACCTCCACAGAGAGTTCATCCGTCAACAGGTTAATACATCCCCAGAGCCCCCGAAAGAGACATTTCATCACACAGATACCACAAAAAATTACACATGTCCTCTGGGTCATCAAATCGAACTTATATCCATACAACACAGACCATGACATGAAAGATCACACAGAAATCAAATCTTACCGATGGAGGATCAAGAGAGCTGAAGGGCTCAAGACAAATGCTGCAAGAATCTTCAAGGCTATCATCATCAACAACAAAAACAGCAGGCCCTGAAGAAGATGAAGGGGTTGATAAAAGAGCACTAGCCATATTCATCTCATCACATTCATATCGTGTTTTATGTCAAATTAATATATATTTATGTTTCCTTAGGCGGAAAATTCAAGAAGAAGAAAACAATAGTATTATAACTATGGTATGGATAGTATAAGCATTATTAAAAATAGTAAAGCCGAGAGAAAAAGTGTAGAGAGAGAAAGAGAGGGAGTGTGTAAGAGGTCAAAGAAAGGAATTATGGAGAGAGAAAGAGGAAAACGGCAGAAAACTTGGGAAAATTTAGCGTTGCTTGTTCAGACGAATGGTGGAATGAATCAATGTACACTTTGAAAAATTACCGTTTGGCCCCTAATTAAATTGGACCAAACGGTTCAGGTTGTACTATATTTTGTGGGTTGATATTTTTTTATAAAAGTTAATAAATGATGGAGCATAATTTTTTGAATCTTTTGGTATATTTATGGAGTCTAAATCAAGTACATAGAAGAATTTTATATATTTGGAATAAAAAAATGGAATAAGTGATAAGTCGCCTTTTTATAATGTGCTTTATTTATTGGTAAAATTAGAATTTTCAAGTCAGAGTGTGCACACGCTAGTTTAAATTGAATAAATTAGACCTCCAATAAAGAACATTAAAGACTAAATTAAAAGATAAAATTAGTTACCAACTACTAATAATACAAAGAATGAATCAAACAAAAAATAAAAAATGGCTGTGCACTAAAAAGCAATTAGAGAATATACTAAAAGATAATTAGAGCGATTCACTGAAATTCAATGATATTTATGCGGGGTTATTGCAAAATGAAGGGTTGCACGGACCTATGTATGGGCTCGGCTGCTAATTTTGTCCCCCGAACTCCCAGATCCATTATTGGTAGTAAACGTTTTAGTTTGGGAAAATTGCTATTTGACCCCTAAGTCTAATTTTATTGCCAAATTCGACCAAAAAGCACGCGTTATAAGCAAATGTGTTGACTCCTCGCTTCTAGACTTCGCGAGAAAAAAAGGGGAAAGGACCATAACTTTGATAGTAATGGTCTAATTTGTCGGTGGAAATCGTGTTTTTTTTTTTTTTGTCATATTCACAAAACCAAAAGCCACTTTATGCAATGGTTTGAAACAACTTTTTGGTAATCACAGGAAAGAATAAGATTATCTTTTACATATTTAGAATGTTACATTTAATAAAAATACCAAAAATTTTCTAGAGTAAATTACCAAAATAATATATTTATTATTATTATTTTAACCATCCGATTCTGATCTATTGGCCGACTTAATTCAGATCAGGTACTTGCAGAGGACCCATTATAGGGCAATTCCTTCCCAACCAAATTGTTCAATTCTCAACACCAAAATTCAAGCTCTGAATGTTGTTTTAAAGTTTTAATAATTTCTTTATGAAAAAGATACTTTTCAAGAAAATATGTAATACGGTTATATAGTACAGGATTCGAGCAGTTCTACACGGACAAAAGGAACAAATTATAATTAGGAAACTACGAACAAAACCCAAAAGTTGAATGTTTTGGGGGTTGGGCCAAAGGGGTGGACCTATAGACACAGTAAATATGCAAAAGTGTGGGCCTAAGACGCCCAATTGGTAATTGATATATTCATATGCTCAGAGGGGTCCAAGTAGCACCAAATGGGCACACCATGTGTTTGGATATGGAGAAAATTAAATAAGTGTATAGTCAAAAAACAAGGATTTGAGCTGGACGAATTAATTTGGTGAAATTTTATGTTTTCAATAAATTTTCAGAGAAACTTAAATTTCACTTGTTTAGTACTTAAAAAATGAAAACGTTATTTCAAAAAAAAAAAAAAAGGGAAAACGTGAGTTGTGTAATAGCAAATGGAAAGTCGCATGGACCTCAAATGCAAAATAGTAGTAATACTTTTCAGATGTAAAGGGTCCAAATGTAATTTCCGTACCCGCCTTCATCCCCGTCCTTCAGTATTCGCTAGGGAACGTAGGGGCAAAGCTCCGATGGCGTGTTCCTCTGCACCGCAGCTGCATTCCTTCCCATTGACCGCCGCAACGAAGCCCCGATCTCCCCCCTTCACGGCGGCGTTGTTTTGTAACCGTTCGGACCGCACCGTAGGCTCGCTTTCCATATCCGCTTCTCTCAGCTCTGCTTGTGTGGAGAAAAGCGATGCGGAGACCACGAAGAGCGCGTCTTCAGAACTGCGGGAACTGTGTCGGGGTCACGTGCCTGATCACGTCCTCCACAGGCAAGTGTCTTTTGCTTTTTTAGTGTTGATTTAGGATGAAGTTGATGAAAAAGATTGCATTTTCGGATTAATGTTGTATTTATGTTAAGAGTAACAGCTTAATCGGGTTGGAATAAGGAAATTCTGAATGTAATTTTCTTGTGACGATTCGTTGTTTTTTAATTGCAGGGCGGAGGTGGTCGGATACAGAGTGCCGACGCGTGTACAGCGTGAAGCGCTGCCGGTGTTGTTTTCTGGCCGTGACGCCGTCATTCATGCTCAGGTCACTAAAATCAAGTGTTCTTTTGGTTTCAGAATGTTGTGGCTTTGGATTTTTGAAAATGATTAAAACTAGGTCCTTCTTTTGGACCTCAGAGTTTAGCATGCCGAGCACCGAGGAAAGCATTTTTTTTATTATTTTCTAAAGTAAAAAGCTGTGGAAACACTTTAACTTATACAATTACGAGAGACTATTACTAGTTCGTTTCTTTTTCTATGACAAGCTAAGGCACAACTGCGTTACAAAGTGTTACTGAATTCAATACTTTAATTTTTGGAGAAAAGTTAAGTATACCGAAGTTGAATTGTTAGTGATTTTTCTTTTCCTGTCGACTTTATGCTAAAATCCAGGATCTGAACAGTGAGTCATATTCATCTGACTGACATGCATGTTGTATTTGACGAAATTAGCCCATAAATTACTTAAATGTTCCACACACGCCATAATGTAGATGCATGTGTTTCACACATGCACTGACTTGATTAATTTTATCAACAGATGTTGCTTTAGGAGATTTTCTATATAGCTAGGAAGTAATTGTAGATTATGTGCTATATAGGATAATGTACCGTCGAAAGAGTTTTCGCTTCTCATTGGGATCAAGTTAATTTCTAAAGAACATAAGGAACTGCCCTGTGAAATGTGAGACAATAAGTTTTTTAACTGGTAAAAGAGACTTACGTTAAGTCCTAGAGTTGCTCTTGATGGAACTCGGTGTTTTGTGAGAATTCACTCTTTCTGTGGCTATGTTCAGACCTCGACAGGAATGAGTTAATGAAAAGAACATGTTTAGTGTGATTTGCTGTAAGTGGTTTGTCATTCTTTCAGCAGCCCCAAATGAAAGCTGATGAAGTTACTATCATTTTTCCTCTGTTGGTTCTCTAGACGGGTTCAGGAAAGACCCTAGCATACCTACTTTTGATATTCTCAGTTGTCAATGCCCAAAGGTCGGCTGTGCAGGCCTTGATTATTGTGCCAACCCGAGAACTCGGAATGCAGGTGCGATGCTGTTTCCTGCTTTCCTAACCTCATATTGAATAATTTTTATGGAATCAGTTCTAATATCTAGAAAGTTATTATTGTATCTTGCCTCAAGGTTACAAAAGTTGCACGTATGTTGGCTGCAAAATCTCCGGAATTTGAACCTGAACAGAAGTCGTGTACAGTGATGGCTCTTTTTGATGGTGGTACATTAAAAAGGCATAAGAGTTGGTTAAAGGTAATGCAGAAACTATTTGCACTAATCACATTTGTCATATGACTATGGACTAAAACCGCTTTTATGACCCCTGGTGCCTGATGATGCAGTACACGCCATCTGTAAGCTTAAGATTTGTCTTATCTTCTATGGGCCAACTGGTTTCAGTAATAGCATATGTAAATGTAAATTGTTGGAAGTTTAAGGATCCCTACATCTTCACAAACTTTCAAACCATCCCAAAAGTTGCATTTGTTTTCTTTCTTTCTTTATTTTTCTTTTTTCGTTTTTTTTTTCTTTGTTGGCGGGGGGGTGTAAAACCTTGTTTGATAGCATTCTTATAATGATTGACAGAACCTTGTCACTGCTGTATTGACAGGTGGAACCCCCTGCTATAGTAATTGCTACTTTGAGGAGTCTCTCCCAAATGCTTGACAAACAAATTCTTAAATTGGATGCCATGCGTGTGTTGGTAATTGATGAGGTAACCAAAATCATATTCCTTTTTATTCTCTTTTCATTGCCCAAATCAGCATGAACTGTTTCATAAAGATCCCTAAATTATTACTTTTACACTTTGGCCAAATGTTCTCTAGGAAAAAGTTTGGCTTTCTCATGTGTTACCATACACTTGGAACTGATTATTATATCTGAGCAAACTTTGGAATTGCTTCCGCTGTAGCTAACCAAAATCATCTTCATTGTTTCAATACTTTACTGTATGTTATGTCTCCTGAAGCATTGAGCCAAATAATTACAATTTGAGTGTTATAGTGTGTTCAGTTCTTTTTTGGTCTCTGTCTTGATTATTCCCAAATTTTAAAACTTCTAATATCGTTATTTTCACAATTGGAGCACATCTTGTGTTGTGCATGATATATGGTTTGATGTGTAGGTTGATTTTATGTTCAATTCTTCCAAGGAAGTGAGTACCCTAAAGAAGCTTTTGACTTCCTACTCATCAATCAGTAATCGTCAAACCATGTTTGCTAGTGCATCAATCCCTCAGCATAGAAGATTTATATATGACTGTATTCAGCAGAAATGGACCAAGGTTTTTGAGCTTGATTTATTCTTTCCGAGTAATTCCTAGAATTTGGCATTATCATCTGCTAATTGTGTGATATTTGTTGCTTCACTTAATTATAACAGGCTGATGTTGTACATGTCCACGTAAATCCAGTTGCGCCTATGCCTTCATGCCTATATCACAGATTTTTGGTGAGAAAAGATATCATCAGGAATTTGGAACAATAAATCTTGGATTACAGCATTTTTAATTGAATAATTGTTTTAGTTCTTTATTTATTTGAACAACTAACAATCTCTTTACTATTTTATTCGATCTCATTCACCTTTAACTCTGTCTTAATGTAGTATCTTTATTTTGTTCTGTCAGATATGTGGTAAACAAGAGAGGTATTCGACACTACTGCATTTGTTGCAGTCAGATGCACCCCAATCTGCCATAATTTTTGTTGGAGAGCAAGTTAGTGCCTCTTACCACACTAAAGTTGAAAATGTGAATTAGGCTATGAGCATAAAATTAAAAAATATGCGGTGGTCTTGATTCTGGAGGTACCAAGTCTAGTACGGGATATTTTGTGTATTGATGGCATATTGCACTGGTTGTGCAGTCTGAAAAGTCAAAGAAAGCTGGAAATGCTCCGCCTACGACTCTTTTAATTGAGTTTCTTAAAACTTCATATCAAGGATGCCCAGAGTTAGTTCTGCTGGACGAAGAGATGAATTTTAACCAACGAGCAGCAACGTTAACTGTAAGTGTCATTTACTCTCTTCTTTCAAAAAGTCCTCTGCTTGTCTGCTGAAAGAAAATCTGGAATTCATTACCATGCAATATTTCCTTTCTGGATGCAGGACATTAAGCAATCTGGAGGCTATCTTCTAGTTGCAACGGATATAGCGGCTAGAGGGGTTGACCTGCCCGAGACAACTCATATATACAACTTTGATCTTCCAAAAGATGCTGTAAATTATCTTCATCGGGCCGGACGAACAGGTAGGAAGCCATTCTCAGACAGTAAATATTTTGTTACCAGCATTATAACTGCAGAAGAACGTTTTGTATTGCAGAGATTTGAAAACGAATTACTGTTTCACTGTGAAGAATTATTCTTGTAGATATAACAGGTAGGAGAAAATATGAAAATGTCACTCGTTAATGTTAAAAATCTTAATTCTGATATGAATACAATTTCATTTTCGTACCCTTCATGATTCTCAAAATTTTGGATATACACCTTACAGAAGAGAGACGAAAAACAAGTTATTATATTACAGTTCCATCTTTAATAGTCGAATTTCTCAATATTACTGTAACTCCTGATCTGATGTAAAATCCTTCTGAAGTTCTGTCAGCCTCTTGTACTCCCTGCAAATCAACATATGATAAATCAAAACTTTGAGTTCCATAACCATTCTCTCTCTCTCTCTCTCTCTCTCTCTCTAACGTACCTCTGAATTTTCAATGATTACGTTTTTACCAATTCTGGCATTCTTGTCGATAATGCACTCTCTGCAAAACAAGATAAATGGAGAGATGTGAGAACCTAATAATGAGAAAAAATCTAAAAGCTGTTATGGGGAATTATAATTATAAATAGAAACCAAGATTGGGTGTACCTGATTCTTGTATTTTCTCCAATTCCTGCAGGAACTTTCCCCTTAGATAAGTTCCAGGCAATTTCTGAATCAGTTTCATAGTAATCAGCCCCAAGCATTACTGTGTCCTGCAAAGATCACAAACATCATAGTTGACATATGATTCGTCACTCTTCTTGAACTATATATCAATTAAAATTGAAAAGGGTCAAAAATTCAATCAGAGAATAAGATTGAGAGCGAAACCTTTAGGTGAACATTGGAGTTTATGCGTGACCGGATCCCTACAACGCTGTGCTCGATAAAACAGTCAGTCAAGTAACAACCATGTGATATTATCGAATCAACAATCTGCAAATCAAGTAACAAACTATATGAAAGAGAAGAAAAATCATATAACAATCTTTTACAGGAAAACTAAGTTGTGCCAAAATTTAATAACCTTGCTGTTATCTATCTTAGATGGTGGCAAGTTTCTCCTGGATGTGTAGATTGGCTTTGCCGCATCGTAAAAACTGAACCTTGGTGGCTGAAAACGGCAAAGCAAATCAAGAAAAAACACGAAAAAACACGGGTATTAGTTCACAAACGAAAAAATTGTAAATTCCCGTTTTTCAGAACCGTTTAACTACTAACCAGGTGAAAACTTACATGTTCGGTAAGGGCAAGGTTCGCTTCAAAAAATGACCGAATCGTACCAATGTCTTCCCAGTAATCGTTAAATAGATAAGCCTGTAGAAATTTTATTGCTTTTCAACAATTTATATGCTGGAGATAAATATAAAGAAAGCCAAACTTATTGTTCTAGGAGACCTTAATGAAGAACTCTCCAGCTGATGCAGGGATTATTTCTGATCCGAAATCATTCGCAGTTGGAAAACGCCATCTGAATCGATCAACAGAGAAACAAAAACAGTACTTAATTTCACATATTTGACGCTGCTCGAGATAGAGGAGGAGAATTACTTTCTTTATTTCAACTCTTCACCAATACACATGGCGTGTATTGATAAGTACAGTAGAAGATGTAGCACAATTATGCAACAGATGATCTGGCATTTACGATTACCTTAAAAGATTCAAAAGTATTTCCTTCTTAAAGACATAAACACCCATTGAAGCAATGTAAGGTTTCTTCTCTGCCTCGTCTCGCGAGAGCCCCAACACAGTCGTGTCCACAGCCTACAATATGTAATAAATCAACCGCATTCCTTTCAAATTAAATCTAGAGTAGCATTGCTCTATGAGAGTATGTGTTATATTTTGCAATTACCATTGCCTTCAAATCGTTTCCTTTAGGCTTTTCGCTGAACGAAAGCACCCTTCCCTTGTTGTCGATCTTCATCAAACCAAAATCTGAGGCGCGACTATCATGGAAAGAGATATGTAACTCGAAATGTAAATGTGTTTGCATCACAAGAATCAGATAAATCAGCAGGTTACAAGAATTTTATGAGGACCGAGTTTTTTGAGAATGATTAGCTACCTATCATCTATCGGTAAACATGATATGGTAATATCTGCTCCACTTTGCCTGTGATTCTGCGGAAAAAAGAGCACGATATCTAATGTAATGCAGCGAATAAGTAAACCTCGCTGCAATATTTGTCGCGTTTATATTGTAGCTTACTTGAACAAAGTCCATGTAGTCCATCCGGTATAGGTGATCGCCGGATAGAATGAGAACATCTTCAATATCTTTACTTCTGGGATCCTATACCGCATCGTATAAGTATAATTTTCAACATAATTCACAAATAAAACTATGAACAGATACCTCGAAAAGCCAGTGGAATTGCCTCACAGCATCTGCAGTGCCTTGAAACCAATTTTTACCCATCTCACCGGGCGTTTGAGTGGCAGCCAAAACCTGTAACAGAAAATGCTCGGCCGCATCTTAATTGACTAAATTTACATCATTTTTTGAAAAACAAAAGTACGAGTAGTGGTATTTCTTGATATATAGATGAGAAGGATGGACCTCAACATAGCCATCTCCAAATGTGGCACCACTTCCGAAATTGTAAGCTCTAGCAAGATGCCTGTTGAGTGATTGTGAGTTGAACTGAGTAAGAATGTAGACTTTGTTGATCCCACTGTTGATGCAGTTGCTCATCGGCACGTCAATCAGCCTATACGCTCCTCCGATGGGAACCTGAAAGACCATCGAGCAGCATTTCTCGTGAACTTGAGATGTTAGCATATGTTGGTGTTGCACAGAGATTTAATAGTGTAGACTTACAGCGGGCTTGGCACGACGTTTAGTGAGAGGGAACAGACGGGTGCCAGCTCCTCCTCCTAGTATGATCGACACAACCGTCCTCGGATCTCTCCTCTCCATTTCCAGGCCCCTCAACTGTTAAGACAGGTACATCATTAATTGCTACATTAAAACATGATACATATTAGTCCATGATCATTTAGTCTGTCCTAATTCTTCGATGTTTTGTTGAATCTCTTGGCCATATAATTGGCCTACCATGAACCCTATAATGGGATTGCCCCATTTAGTCTGTTTTTTAAAATTTGTAGAGGGGTTGGTAGGGACAGTTGCCCATATAAGACAGTATTAAAAATTTCTAAGTCCCCTGTCGAGGGGGTTCCTCCTGATTTCTTCGTGCTAGTAGAATAAAATCAAGAAACTCACCTTAGTCTCACCTGCAAAATCAGCTGTGAGTGACATGCAGACAGGGCTCCTCACAACATTATTGATCTTGTTCCTAATTAGCTGCTGTGATGATGCAAATTTTAGCTTCTCCCCCATCAATTCTCCATTGCAGAACTTCACAAGCGACGTCCCGTTTCTCCGGTGGAATGGGGCATTGCCGTGTAGCTGTCCGGTGGCTGACATGACTGCCATTTTTTCCAGGGAAGAATATGAGAATTTTCAGGGTTTAGGAAGTTATTATGGTGTGTATTTGAATGGCAATGGTTTGACAGATTCCATGGAGGCTGACCGTGGTCCCCGAGTGTGTTCTTACGTGGATTCCATACATGCCATTGGTGGACTCAGGCCACGTTATCCACATTTAATAGCATCCACCAATTTTTTTTGTTCCTTTTGTCCTTTTCTTTTATGGTATTCATGTTAAAATTATAAACAATGGAAATGGTAGTCCATATTTTAATTTAAAATAAACTAGTTATGAAATAAATAAATTTTAATTGATCATTTTATTAGTAATTGATGATTTTTGTTTTTTTTTAAAAATCTATTATGTATATATTTATAATTATATATATATATATATATGTATGTATGTATTGAGCAAATCGAGTCTGAAATTAAATATTATGCACGAGTGGTATATGTTCGACATGGCTGGAGTCTTGATTTCTTTTGCACGATCTAATTAAAGAAAATTCTTTTGGTTTGTACCCTAACTCGATGGCTTTATTTTTTAGATTTTTTTTGACGTAAATGGACAAATCCCTAATTGTTCTTTTCTTCTTTTTTTTTTCCTTAATTTTGTTTAAGTTTCTGCAAACACGGTGTTAACTATTATTTATAAAATATTTATTATAGCCTTTCAATCTTTTAATTTTCAAATAATAAAATACTCATCAATAAGAGAAGGATAAACAGTACAACCTTTCTTATTTTTATGGCCTCTATTATAGCACTATTATAATGTGAATGCACATGTGTATAACAAATTTTGAAATTTTGTTGGGATTTTATTTTATTTATTCATGCCTTCTTGGTTGTTATTTAATACTTATTTTATTCTAATAAATATCTAATTTGATTTTTTAGATCTTAACAAATTATTATTATTATTGTTGTTGTTATTGTAATTATTATTATTTAATAGTTCAAGCTTTCTTTTATTTCTTTCAAATTTTTGAAGTTTATTACACATAAATATAATGGCTGCAATTTTGTCCAACATGTTGAGCTGCAAGTTTGTTACAAGAGTTGGAAATTGTGCAATAGTAGAGCTAAGTATTTCGGATCAAAAAATAGAATTATAAACAATAGAAAATTTACATTTGTGGTCTTCAATATACAATAATAAGCTTGTGATATTGAAAATAAAATTGATGTTGGCACTTTCATAATTTCATTGCCAAAATAATCAGAGGCATAATATCATAAGCTACAAAGTTTTGCTTAATATCAATAGTTGAAAACGTTTTTGTATTTTATATTTTTTATGTGTAATATTGGAGTGTAAAAAACTACAAGATTATAATAGATATTTACAAGTAATAGTTAATGACATTTTTGTGTACAAATAAAGATGAAGGGGTTAAGTGAAGATTTTTATAGTACAAGGTAGTAAAGTGTTACATAAACATAGTTCAGGGGGGTTAAATGTATTTTGTCATTTTATATAAAAAAATGTATATTATATTTCAAGAAGGTTGAATAATTCTAATTTATTAATATCTATTTTTCAAATATACAAAAAAAAAAAATATTTAGAACCTATTATTAATTGATTAATTAAGTCTACTTATTAATTGAAATATTTGTCTTTTGAAATAATGATATTTTCATTGTTCACACAGTTTAATGTACAAATTGCCAGGCATTAATTATAAAAACTTCATTAGTTTGAAAGTAAAGCACTTCAATCAGTTATTCTAATTAATATTAAATTATGCTAAATAATTGGTTTGTGCTATTAATAATTTATTCTTCCTTACACGCGGTAGTTAATTAAAGTTATACCTAATATTAGGTAGTACAACTACATTTTATTAGAAAGGCCCATCTTACACTTACCAAAAAAAGAAAAAACAAGTAAGATGATACCCCTTCACAATATTATCATTTTTCTTAGCGATTTAAAAGAACCAGAAAAGATTTTAAGATTTTGAGTTCGATTCCTTTTGATTGTATTAATAGTATTTTTTTTGTTTTAATTTAATAGTAATTTTTTCATTTATTTATAATGAAATGATGTGGTTTATAATTTAAAATATGATGTAATGATTTAATTTATGTTTCATGAATTGTGAATATAATAGAATGAAACGTATTCTCTGTGTGTGTTTGTGTGTTAACTTTTCTCCAACAGTTGATTGGAGGGTGCAATTTCTCCAACAGTTGATTGGAGGGTGCAATTTGGTGGGGGAGCTTCATGTCCGGGATCAGCATTCCGGTCCGCATTAATTGGCTGATTGTCTCTCACATTATTTATTTTCTGTGATACGATTTCTTTCTTGGTTTTTGAGATCAATAGTTTCTTCTAATTTTGGTTTGTTTGGTTCAGGAGATAATTTCTACTCAGAGACTAATCATCATTTAGGAAATTGGGTTGTTTGCTATCAGAAATCTTTTCATGTTCAAATTCAAATCCAAATTAATCAGCCATTTGAAGTTGATTAGTGTCAAAAAATTATAAAACCAAATTGCTCGATAAATGAAGAAGGCCAACCAACTACAATATCATGCTCCAATTTCCTTTTTTTTATTTTTTTTCTCAATGCTGATTTTTTTCAGTATCTTTCCCAAATTAAAGAAAACAAAACTATAAATACAAGGAACCAAACCAATCTTTTGCTTCAAAAGCGTGTATAACTAGGGGGATCTTTGCAAGACTTTTCGATTTTAATTTAAAATATTTAATAACAAAGTAATTAAAAGTAGAACTTGCAAACCATAGATTCTTTTTTTTTTTTTTTATACAATCATCTCGATCAGGACACCTATAGATGTCAATCAGAAAACACCACCCCACACACACGTACACACTCACTCAAAGGGAAAAGGGTAGGGGATAAGATGATTTAAACTCAGGATCTCCCTGATATCACTTTCGAAACCCCACCATTTGGTTCTGAGCCCAGTGACAAACCATAGATTCTTTTTAGTTTTTACTTTTGGATGCAATAATTACATCATTAATACATTACCCAATATTCATTATCAATAACTTTGATAACTATAAATCAATTAGCATTAGTGAGTAAACTAACTATAAACCAACTAATAACTGCATTAGTGAAAATAGCAAAGACCACGCATTAATTGATAAGATTCCAACTTAAGCACTTATATTCTTGATCCTAATTTCATCACTTAAAATTAGCGGACCGGATCCCCTATCCTATAATAGTGTTCCATCTCCTATCTCACACGCTAGATGTGCGACACGTGTAATCTTAAAGATTTACTTACCAAAAGAATGTTTTAGTCCCGTTAATTATATTTTTTCAGTTATCTAATTTGGTAACTAAATTTTCAAGACTTACACGTGTCGCACATCCAGAATATAGGGCAGCAGATCGGATTTCCTATCCCATAATAGTGCCCTATCTTCTGTCTCATACTCTAGATGTACAACATGTGTAAGTTTTAAAAATTTACTTACCAAAAAAATATTTTAATCTCATTAATTATATTTTTTCAATTATTCAATTTGATAACTAAATTTGTTGCGACTACTAAACATTTCCCCCAAAAAGTTCCAGCAAAAAATTACCACTTTTTTTCCTGAAAATAGTACATGAACAAAACGACAAAACAGTGATCACAACAGCACATATTGCCGCGCTAGCCCCCCTAAAGTATAACAAATCACGTACAAAAAGTTTCATCTCTCTGTCTCTCGCTCTCCATTCAAAGAAAGCTTGCAGAGCTGAGGGTTTTCAAGCTTATCCAAAATCCTCTAATGGCGTTTTTCCCACCACGTCCCCACTCTCTCTATCCTCTTATCCTGTTTATGTGCTTCCTTCTCCTCATTTCATACCTCTCTATTCTGGCGCAGCTCCTCCTCATGAAATGCGATGGTAAGACCTACTTCAACACCTTTTTCTCGTTGTTTCTTTTGATATTAATTCTTGAAGATGCGCACTTTGGTTTCTTGGGTTTGCATGATCAGACGTATTGTGCTGTCAGTGTGTGGCCATTTCTTGCTCTGTTTGGGGTTCACATGTTTAGGCCAACATGGTTTCCCTTTTTCTTCTGTTTATTCTTGGTTTTCGAGTCGAAGAGAAGGAGAAAAGTATCAGGAAATGGGAGATATGCATGTTTATTGTACTATTTACGGCTCTGTCAGGTTAAAGATACTCTTGAATCTTTTGTATAGTTTGTTGTGATTCTAGACATGATTTTCTTTAATATGCATAGAAAATAGAGACCCTTTACTTTGTTTGCTGTGGTCATGAATTCTTGATCTGCTGGGGTTCGTATATATGTTTAGGCCAAAAGGACAACTTTTTTTCTCTGTTGTTTTGTGGTGTTTGAATCGAAAGGAAGGAGAAAAAGTATCAGGTAATGGGATATATACGTTGCTGTTCCAATCCATTTATTGTTCTAACAGATTAAAGATACATTCTCTTACACTTGTTTTCATAAAAGACTCTTTTGATTTTAAAAAAACAAACCGCATCGGCCAACTTCTTGTGAAGAGGCCCAGGCTGAGGCTGACCCGGCCGGCCGGTTGTAGAGTCTATACATTACTGTATATATTGTGGACATATACTTATATTGAACTTTGCAATCTGATACCTGAAAACGATGGCATTATGTTTTTAATACTTGTTTCATGTCTGTGTTGCAGACGAGACTGGCAATCTTGTTCAGGAAAGCTCACATGGCTTTAATCCCGACAAGTGGTCTTGCCTTTTTTTTGCCTACCACTTGGCAGTGTTCATCTTCTTCGCGTTGGTTCGTGTTTGGCTCTATCTGTCTGCCCGCCGTGAGGCGTGATGGATTGAACAATTAATCATCTCTTGTTTTCAGGCGCGCCTTGTATTGGATTGATGAATGCACTTACTTCATATAGAAGCTTTTGAAAGTGCTAGTATGTTGTGCGCCTGTATTAATTAAACTAGTTTGACGAATGCACTTATTTCTATGGTGATGCACTTGAGTCCTTCAAATTTTATTTTTCACATTGATACTCCAAAATTTACAAGTGTATCATTATATAATCGTGTTAGTGTTGTAATCTCTACAGATTACCTATAAAGGGATCAAAATTAAATTTTATTATATTATAAATTAAAAGAAAAAATAAAAATAAAATAATAAATGAGAATATTACTCCATGGCTACTGCAAACTATTTAAGTGGAAGTTTTTCTAAAATAAGGTGTTCTTGAACCAATTTAAATTTTGGCATAAATTTTCAATTTTGAAAGATATGAGATAAGTTATGATTTTATATTTTTCTGAACTTTTGAGTTTTTTTTTTTTAAGATAAGTTGTGATTTTATATATACTTTCTCTTTTTTTCTTTATTGGAAAATATTATATACATTTATCTACACTTCCAACATTCTTAGTTTCTACACTTTTAAAATTCTAATTAAAAACGCCTTAAGGGTCTCATAATAATTTTCCAACAAATCTAAAAAATCACAACATACTCCATATCTTTAATGAAAAAAAAAATCTTATGCCAAAATTTAAAATTGCATAAAAATACCTAATTCTAAGATTTTTCCTCCCCAAAAGTTTACTGCAGTAATTATAGATTGCATTCCTCAATATTCTTTCGAATTTAACAAAGTTCGAAAATTCAATGTTGGACTCTTTATAAGAAATGCAGAGTAACTACAACACTAATGGTAGCGTATAGTACTAAAAACCAAATTATGTACTTTTCAATCAAAAGTAAATTCTAAACTCTTTTAAGTATATGAATAATTATATTTTCATCAATTACTTCAATTTGTGTGATTTTTTTTTTCTAAAAAGAAAAATTGAATGTATATTTCATTTTTTTTCAAATAATTTACATTTAATTAAATATATTATAATTTAATATAATATAAAAATCATACTTAGATTATGGTTAAAAATATTTATCCATTTTTATTCAAAATAGTCAAGCTTCATTTAGAAATTATACTTAAATAAATTTATTAAATTAAAAGAATTAGAATACTTTTTTATGTTTAATTTCTAGGTATTATTACATAACTTATTAACTTTGTTTTTATTTAAATTTACTTAACTATCGGTTATTTTTCAAAAGTAAAATTAAAAATATTTTTATAACTAAAGGATTTGAAGTTGAATTTAGAATGGCTAACACATGAAAAGAATTAAAATTGTATAAATAGGAGCATGTAAGGGAAATTTTGATTAATTTTTTAATTAAATAGTGTATGAATCGTATTTAATACTTTATGGGAGTGATGGAGACATAGTGCATAATTGAGCGAATAAAGTACATCCAGTCATATTTTAAAATAAATGGATATTTTAGTCAATTTTTTAATAAAAAAAAGTAAGAATACAACGTCAATAATAATTCTCTAATTTAATATATACTTGATAAGTTGTTAATATAATCAAATGAAATATACTGTATTTATAACTTTTTTTTTTTTAATTTGGAGCCGCATGTCAGTTATCACCTGGAGAATTCAGGTGCGCATTGATTGATTGCCTCTGAATTCTGATATTGATTTGCTGTTAAAGGATTACTTTTTTCTGAATCCCTAATCTCCTCTCTGGTAAACTAATTTCTGATTCCAATGTTTTTTTTTTCTTTTCTTGTTTTGGTTTGTTTGGTTCAGGAGATAATTATGTACTCAGACTAATCATCATTTAGGAAAAACAGCGAGTCACAAATTCCATTTCCTTTCATGTTCAAATTCAAATCCAAATCCAAATTAGCCATTTGAAGTTTTTGATTAATTCTGAAAATAGTGTCAAAAAATAAAACCCAACGCATAATATTTTGCTCTTTACTCCATAAATATAGAGGGCCAACTACAATATCATGGTCCAATTTCCTTTTTTCTCATGCTGATTTAAATCTCTGCCTTTCCCAAATTAAAGAAAACAAAATTTTAAACACATGGAACCAAACCAATCTTTTGCTTCAAAAACGTATATAACTAAAGGATCTTTGCAAGAGTTTTCTATTTTGATTTATAATGTTTGTAATAATAAAGTAATTAAAAGTAGAAGTTGCAAGTGTTCTACTTTAAAAAAAAAAATCTATTAAGACTTACAAAACATAGATTTTATTTTACTTTTGAGTACAATAATTACATCATTAATACACTACCCAACATTCATTAATTTTAAGAACTATAAATTAAGGACATTCTAATTGGAACCCAGTTCAATTAAATTAATGTCGTTACGGAACATTTGACGCGTGGCAACACGTGGAAAGGAATTCCAACTATTGGACGCCACATGGCATTTATGACGCATGGCACTAACAGCCCAATGCCTCTTTGTTCGGCCCTCGACGTTCAGCCTCGAGCATACTCCCTGCTCGAGGACACATCTCTCCTCGACCCTTGCCTCTCCTCGAGCTCAAGGTCGAGGACCGACCACTTATCTGTCGCCATATTCCATACACTGACACTCCCAGTTGACTCCTGTCATTTGCAGACCTACTCTAAGAACGCCAAAATAGCCTGCAACCACTTTTTTGCACCTAAGCACTGCCATCCTAGGTATTCTTACCTACTTTCCACAAATCCCAAGAATTTGAGCTATTATAAATACTCCATATGTCCATGCAAGTAACACAGATTCCCAAGCATAAAACCCTTTGCTCGATTCTATCCTCTATCTCGTCACTGATTTGAGCGTCGGAGGGTCTTCGCATGTTTAGTCTTCCAATTAGACTTGTGTATTTTCTTCCTAGTTGGACACGGACTCATTTGACGGTGAAAGTTGAGTACCGGCTACGTCACTCTAGAAAGACTAACCAAATCTCGACATCATCAAATGTAATCACGACTTGCCTTGAAAATGAACCAATTTTGTGAAACAATTGAAGCTAATGAGAGATTCCCTGAGAAAGAACAAAAAAAACATGAACCAATTTTGTGAAACAAAAACAAATAAGTCGTCAAATCTGTTGCAAGTTTTAAACATATCCCCCTAAATTTGCCGCAAAAAATTTAACACTTTTTTGAAAATAGTACATCAAGAAGAAGATGACGACAAACTGTGATCAGCATATAAGCAACAAATCATCACGTACAAAACCGCCCCTGCAAGAAAAAATGGTTCATATCTCTCTCTCTCTCTCTCCATTCAAAGAAGCTTGCAGCTGCCGTGTTTGAAGCTTATCCAAAGCCTCAGCAATGGTGTTTCTGGCACGTCTCGGATCCCTCTCTCTCTT
>JAOWBU010000452.1:0-25000 GCA_026212405.1 Petrea volubilis
GTTGATTTGTAAATTATTAATTCAACACAAAAGAAAAACCCTGTTGACAAACCATGCGATGCTCATGTGTTCCATGAGAGTCCATACTTCTAAAGGCAAAAAGGCCTACATTTCTGACTAATATTATGGTGTTATTTTTTAACACATGCTTGCCTTTTAGCAATCTGCCACTGTTAACAGGTAAATCTTATTGATGGATATGGACTGGTTAATGATATCAAGATTTAAAATAAAATCTGGAAAGGGAAACAAAGTACGAACAAGCACCAAGTTTCCATCAATAGGAAAGCTGATAGCACATGTGCAACGGAAAGCAGCTGATTACAACTGTATACATCGCTCACCTCCAGAATTGTGTAAATAGGAACCGTAGTATCTCCATCAATCACGACACTTTTAAGAAGTGAACTATGGCGCCGACCATAAGCAAGTAATAAATGATCAGAGGTAGGAGAAAACTGCAATAACAAAAGGACTTCAGATAACAATCAAATCATAATACACCAGTACATATCACTTAATAATCAATTACACTGGTTTTTGATCATCTGGTTAAGCAACAAATTTACAAATAAATTCATCTAAAGCAGCATAAAGAGAAAATTATCACGAAAGATGTTAGGATATAGATTGGTATCTTAACCGTCACACAGGACTTACCATCATCCTCCTACTTTAATGAAATCTGTCTTATCCAAAAGACAATCCTCTTTAATCATATCTCAGCAAAAAATATTCCACTAATGCATATCACTTAAAAATAAAGCTTTAGCCATCCACAGAGAAGAACAAGGAACATTGTAAGGATGCTTAACCACTAAAGGATGGCCCAAGAGTGTATGGTTTACGTTTATTTATTTAGTAGACCATGTATTTGGCCACATCACCAGACCATACAATATTCCTCAGTATTGACAGCATTAACTCTTAGCTATATATCATGTTGGAAACCTGTGTGATTATCTCCTTTACTATTTTGACAGGTGCAATAAATGTTTAAACTAAGTTACAGTTCATCCTTCAGGTAAATTATATTAATATACATCAGAAAGCATGTGACAGAACTACCTGGTTTTACTGAAAATAAATTACCATTCAAACTTTTAAATTTTTCATTTCAAGGTTCGATACAATATGTAGTGTTGCATTCTAATAATATGCCCCAATCCAGTGATACAAGCATAAAACTTACCTGTATTGAAGTCAAACAATGAGCAGCTCTTATAGCCCGGGAGGCTAGAACCGAACCAAATCTACATATACAGAAATATCATTAGCTCATGGATAGGATAATAGATTTGGATCATAATGTAAAACTGCAGGCAACACTATAAGAATCCAGGTACTCACGTGGCCTCCTCTAGGGAATATATCCTTAACTCATACATAACTTGGTGAGCTGAAATTGGATGTCTAGTAGGAGATGTTGAGGCCCCTGTAACATCATTCTGAACCTGGCCTTGGAAACCAGGATCAGAATCCATGTGTGGTAGGATACATGCTACACAGGCTGCTAAAAATCTTCCGCATGGTGAAAAGTGAGCACCCATTTCACTACAAAAGTTTGTTACATGTACGCATTAAGAACAATTCAGTCATGAGAATTGGGGTAATAGAAGAAATGTGGAGAAAATATCTCATGCACAATGCAATTTTATGTGACATCATAATTTGGAATTCCTAAGAATTATTGACTACTTCAAGAAAAGTATTGAAACTAGCTTATTTTGCTTAAACTCAACTATTATCCATTGCTTCATATCACCATAGGATTAGGCAAATTAGGTAAAAAGTAAACAGCTGAACATACCTACAGAGTACAGCATGAGCAATCATCAAGCGACATCGTTCTGAATCAAGAGGTGCACAAGGATTTTTCACATCATGAGACCATATTCTAAGCTTCACAGTACAAGGTAACTCAGCGGCTGCAGCTGCCGCCAATGAAGTGGCTACCTCAGATTGGACTTGGCTCATGAAAGGTTGTGACTGCTCAGGTCGAATACTGTTAGAAGCAGGACCTTCACCAGATCCAGCTGTTGGTATTGTGTGGGAGCGTGAAGACCGGTGCCGTGAAATAGATCGCCCAGTGACCCTTGAATTACCAATGTTATTCGGAATAGGAAGTGCAGTTGATGGGTTCCCCACCACACTATGGGAAGGCAAGCCTTCATTAGCACCTCCATTTTGTGAGTGCCTTGCACGTTGGCCAGCCTGGCTTTGACCAATCAACCACCCTTGTAAAAATGGGAGTTCCCAACATGATGGGTCACCAAATGGAAAAATTTGATTGCTTCTCTCTTCAGGCTGCACATCTGTCTCCATAGCATCTAATGACGGTTGAGAAACAGCATTTTCCATTTCCCTTGTTAATGAATTATTTTGCGGCTCATCTTGCACAGCAGAGCTACTAGATTCAATTGGAGATAATACAAGTTCATACTGTCCAGATGGAGTAGAATATGTGAGAAGTCGAACAGAGGCAGAAGAATCCACCCTCTGTTGCGACTCATTAGAGCTCATCTCTACATCATTCTGCTGGGAAGGTAAAGTCCCATCACCTTGCCCGATTGAAGGCCAGATTAAGAATGGTATGGACATAATGGAAGCTCATTTCCTGAATTTGAGCGATAACTGGAATGAGCATCTGCCAAATATATAGTAGGAGGGGGGTAGCGCAAGTAGCCAGGTGAAGTGGCAAGTGTCATTGAAGGGTCCGATGAGTCAAGATCATTGACCTGGAAAGAACCGCAACATAAAACCACAATATAAGATTGATCATTGAGAATAAAGTTTCTCACAGAACCTTATACCTCAGCAATTAGAAGAAGAACCTTATACCTCAGCAGTTAGAAGAAACGGTGCAGCATGTGGGTGGAAATGCACAGCACGGAGTGAACGACGTGTCTTCAATATAATTGTGGGTGATGAAGCCTCTCCTTTCCTGTTGTAATGCCAGGTATACAGCTGCCACATAAGCAAAGGTTAACTGACTAACCACCCACATATAAACAAAAGGCAATGCTCCATTCTAATTATCTAACCTTGTGTCCAGAAGCTACAGCCAAAATTTCCCCTTGGGCATGGAAAGCAATCGATGCTATAGGACGGTCTGCATGGAGGGGTATTCCAACAATCAATATTAACAGGACTCAGAATAAAAAGAACAGAGGACAAGAATTTTCTTAAACTCTGAATGTTTTAAGTAATTACAAAAATCACGGGATCCTATACACTCAGCAGTTTTCGCATCCCATAAGCGAACTTCATGATCTAAACTTCCACTTGCAAGAACATCAGGGTATAGTGGATGGAACCTAACCTGCAGACGACAACAAAGTAAACATCAACTATGCTCTTACAAACAAAAGCAATGCCAAGAGTTTGAAGACAAGCTACTAGCAGTTGTTCTTCAGTTTGACTCTTTCTCTTTCTGTTTCCTGTTTGAATATCCAAATGTTCTCCCATAAATGCTATCAGATCATATTTAACAACAGTTCGTTAATTAAAAGAGAAGACAGCCCTACCACCCAAGGTGTCCTCCGATGACCACTCAACACTTTTAAACATCTTCCTGTTTGACAATCAATTATCTTAACCGTATGGTCTCCACTGCCAACAAAAGAACATTGTAACATTTCTAAATCATCCAACTGAAAAATATGCACATATATAAATGGGTTTTTTCTTGGTATGTGAGTGTGTGCATGTCTGTGGTTGGGTGGGTGGGTGGGGGAGAGAGAGATAGACTCACTGGGTAGATGCAAGGGTCTTCCCATCAGGACTAAAGGCTGCAGCAATAGTTGACCTAGGTGGAGGTTGTAGGGGGCAATAATTGGCAGATAAATGTAGCAATGACTTGGCCTCTGCCCTGCAGTCCAATAAAAGAGTATAAAAATAAACCATTCTTTACAGTAGGTGTAAATATCATCCGTAAAATATTGAAAAGACAGGAATGACAGATACCATGAAAAAAGCTCTTGTCTCACATCTTTTGCCGATTCCCTTTTAGTACTGCTGGACCCAATACAGCGCCCAGACTCTTTGGCCCGAAGTCTTCTGGGAGATCTCTTTGTGTGAGGAGATATCTCTCTCCGAGCTAACAATTGAAATACATTACTGCAAGTAGAGCTTTACATATCAAAGTCGAATTAATTTTTGGCACTCTGATATACAAAACACAAGCACGCACACACACACACACACACACACATATATATAAAACTGTCGATTTAAAGCACAGCAAATACGAAAAAGCCATCTAACCTACAAGTAGTTTTACAGAAGTACCCTAACTAACTCAGACGTACAGTTTTAACAAAGTAATTAAGAAGAAACCAGTATAATAAAAGCAAGTTTCAAGTTATGGAAGTCTCCCATGTAAGTTTTTCTTGGCTTAATCCATAAAATCAAATAAGGCAAGCAAGGCCAGGCATCTCCTATGAAAGGCCGAATTCTTCAAACAACAAAAACTTACATGTTCAAATTATTTTCCTTGGCCCAAAGTCTTACTGGTGCAGGAAAATAATTAAAATTGTTATAAGTAACTAAACGACAACATCTACCAATATGTATAAAGCAACCATAAATGTGTTGGTGATCAAAAGCACTGAGCACCTTTGAACACGACGATTTCAAAACCTTTGGAGGCTTGCCGAGAAGGTTAATAAATAAACAATGAAAGCAAAACAAAAACACCCAATTATACAAATAAAATAAATTATTAAAATTAAACAGAAAACTAGATGTTGCAGTGATATGCATAAAAAGATTCTTCTTTTAATAAACCGAAAATCAATTAACATAAAACTGACCATAGCATTGCATGTCTAATGACTGGACCAACTAATCATAATACTTTCATTGAGCTGAGCAGACAAGAACCTTGATTGCTCAGCCCCCTTAGCTTAAAGACACGCGTGTAAAGAAGGTCAATATCTAATAACCTCAAAAGACACCCAAATTGTTGTTATTTGCAAACCTCCAAAACTGTCCATAACGTACAACAATTACTAACCAACCATCAACGATGCGCAATAATTAACAGCATCTTAATCTTCACTCGGAACTAGCATCAACATAATTTAGAAACACACGGCAGTAAGTTACATTTCGTAAAATCGAAAAATCAAAACCACTATAAGATTAACATGGATCAAGAAACCTCAATATTGTTATTCTTTTTGGCAAACTCAAATCCTGATTAATCCGACACTCCAATTGCAAACAATGATTTCCATGAAAGATCAGTAAAATCCAAAATGAAACCCAATTTCCACGAAAACCATGATCAACCATAATTCACTCAATTCAACTTTTTCCCCATCAAAAACCCGAAAAATTAGCTCAAAAACAAATCCACAATCAAGCTCTGGGCCAAAAAAAAAATGGAAAACTGATGTGAAATTAGGGTAAAAAAATCCTACCTTTGCGCCGAACTACAGAGGTCAGAAGGGCCAACCGGCGGAGGCACCATCTGCTGGAAATCCATTGACGGGGAGGCGGCGGCTGAATTCTCCGGGCAAATCGATGATGATGACCTCATAGTAAATAACAATCCACAATTTTAAACCAAAAATTCAGACTTTTAATCCAAGTTAAACAATTTCAAATTGTTTTCCAATTTTCCCATTCTCAGAAAATTGAGGTATATATATATATATATACACACACACAATACAGGTGCAGATTTCGGTTGAACTGTTCGGAAAATGGCCCTTGAACGGGGATTGCTGGTGAAGAATGAGATCTCGGAGGCAGGGGAGAAATGATTATTGGACAGTCATATATTTTGGTGCTGAGAGGGCCTGTGAATTGACGGAACTGCCCTTATTTAAGGGTTCGCTGATATCACACCTGCAGGCGCGTGAGTGACGCGTTTTTGTATGTACTCGAAAAAATTCGATTTTTGTCGATCGCATTTAGATATATTTTTATTTTAATTGCTGCGTTATCACACATATTCTATGATTCTATCTAATTCATCATTATGTTAATTGTTGTGTCAATGTCATACTTACTGAAACACGTGAACCTTACGTGGGTATTTTTTTTTTAAATTATTAAGGGGACACTTAATGAAATGATGAAATGTGGCGAGCTAAAATTGAAATAAATTTTCCCCGTTCATAATCTACCTTAATGTATAAATTTTGATCATTCAATATAAATACTCTAAAAAAATTATATTTAGTGAAAGAAATTATCTTTTCAATGATACAAGTTTATAATTATATTTGAAGAAAGGGTTTGTCTCAATTTATACATATACATTTATTGCAATTAAATTTTACAGGAGTTAAACTCTTAAATAGTGATTTGCTAAGTTTGGTAGAAAGCTTAAGTTTGGCACATTTTGTTATTAATTGTTTACGTACGTGCATTACTTTTTTTTTTTGATGTGAAATGATAAACTACACACGTACCCTATTAGGATTCAAACTTTAGTCCTTACATTTCCCACGCCTCTAAGACTGGGATACATGTTTTGTTTTTTTTTTTTCATTTGGCTATGTTTAAATTGATGATTTTAAAGCTAACGAATTCAAATTCATAACAACAAATTTGTCAAACTCGTTTAAATAATTGCATATTACAATAAATTCCAAATTCCCGAGCTCCCAATTTTCTAAGCATATTCCACACAAGCACATATTGAAAGGCATATTTTCTAAAGTAAAGTTGAATATATCCAGTGAAAGAGAAATGTTTTCTTTTTCATTATTTTTTATTCTTTTATTACGTAGAGTAGTATTACCAATTATTTTTAATTCCACTTTACTCAAAAAAAACAAGAGGACATACCATTTATGAGGAATTTGAATGGATGGAATCCATCAAGTTGGATTCTTACAAACAAATATGGTTTAACTATAAACCTAGTTTAATTTTTTACTTTAAATGATTACAATAATTACAATAATCAAATAACAAAAACTTTACAAAAGGATATAAATGTATTTTCCTTTTCAAGATCCATACTTGCACAGCCGGAGAGAAACATCATATCATGAACTCAGTTGAAATAAGTCTGCAACCATCACAATTTCCAGGCAGCAACCCAACTCAAGAACCAAACTCATTGGTGCTAAAAGCTTAATCTATCGAGAAGAGGCATCATACTCCCAACACGCTCCTCCACGTGCAGACTAGCCGACAACATTAACCCTTTTTTTTCCATAAATGGGCAATGTTGATATTAGACCCAAAGTCTTCTGCTTGACGTGGCTCTAATACCATAAATATTTTAATATCTCTAACAGGATGATCAAAGCTATACGGACACAATACTAGTGATACCACCCCAACCAATTAGCTTATGGAGATGCCTATAGCACTTCAATCCATGAACTCAAGAAAGGGAAAACGGATATCAGCAACCTCAGAAGTAAAGGCCCATTGCTTTTACCCAATCTCTCGTTTTCGGCCTTCTCCGCAGGAATCCCATGCAACCCACTTGATTTTCGAGGTTCCCTTCTCGAAGGTCCTGCATAAGAGTCCATCCCTGCATCTAGCTCATCCCATCCACCAAAATTGCCTGCGCTATTATCCCTACCATTACTAACAGAAACATCATTTTTGTAAACCCAAGATTGATATTCTTTCTTTTTCTTTCTTGGCCTCCCTTGGCTACCGATCCATTCTGCAACTTTGTCCAATGGAACGTTCCTAGAACTATAGGCACGTGATCTTCCCTTCTTCATCTTAGTCTTAGTCTTATTCTTATTCTTCACCTTTGGCCTTACCTTGCCTCTGTTTTGGCACCGTTGTATTGCAAATGCAAAAGTTGACTGTCCGATGGGGAGCACTAAGGCCATAAGAAAAGCTTTCGGACCATTAGCCAGCAGCAGTGATAATATAATAGCTGGAAGCATCCAACCATAGGATCCAAAAACCTGCATAAGCTAAAAAGTTAACCTTTAGGTAAGAAACTATTACCGGAGCCTCAACCTTTTATGCTATATTTGGTCAATAAATTTCACCAAGGGAAATAGAAAAATCATACACTTTTATTTTGATCCTTTTCATTTTATTTCTGCATTTAGTCGTCAAAATCGAAAGTCCAAACAAAGCATTAGGAAATCAAGTGCACCAAGAAATGTATACATGCAAGACAGAGATGCATATGTAGAAACTACCAAAAGCTAAGGTCCAAACACTACATTAGGAAATCACGGAGCAAGAAATACATACGATCAAGACAGAGATGCATATATACAAACACAGCATTAGGTGATCAAGTGCACAAAGAATATGCAAGTTCACGAGAGAAATGCATGTATAGCAAATAGAATTAAAAAAGGCTTATATGACCAATGGGTACACCATGAGAGAGAGAGAGAGAGAGAGCATGAATATATATATCCAAACAGCAATGTTCTCTATTGAAGGACAAGTTTATACGATCAACAAACTACACAACATTCCATGTGTTACAAGCTAATGCAGATCATTCTATACACTCCACACACAACAAAGAAAATGAAAATGAAAACAACTTACAGGAATACAAGACCCCCATGTTTTAAATTATCCATATAAACACAGAATAACCGCTGTATCAACTCAAAGTTCCCGAATGTGTGTTAAACCTACAGAACTATTGAAATTAGAGCTTAGTCCCAATGGTAGAACTCAAATTTTTAAACCTAAGCAAGGCGTTACCTTCAAAATCCAGATGCTATCTATGTAATCCTCAAGAGCTTCAGCCCACTGCTCCACACTATCATCAAAATCGTCAGATTCATCGTCACCGTCAAAATTGAAGTTACCAGTGCTGTAGGATTCTGCGTTGGAGTCCCACCGGCGGTAGCTGGGTACTGTACGAAGCCGCCGACACGAGAGGAGAAGGACATCAAAACGACGATTGGATATGAAAATTGAGCGGCCACGGAAATCGGGAATTAGGGTTTGGGTACGCAATAGAAGAAGAAATGTAGGAAGAGAGGGAGAGAGACGGGGGTGGAGATGAAACCCAAGCTTCACCATTACTCCATTGCCACAATTCTCTTATCTACTACTGTAGCTAATGATCGTGTAGACCTCTCTCTCTCTCTCTCTATATATATATATATATGTTTATATAGGCTGCATATCCATTCTGATGTTATTTATCAAAAAACATGTCCATTCTGATGTCATAAAAAATATACAAAGTGATAAATATTTAAGAAACAAATTTGCGAGAGTTATTATAGTTAAATCATCTTCAATGATACGAGGCAAATATAAAATAATCTGGTCAAACTTAATTAATTAGCATAGTAAATATAATTGTTATTGTCAATTTTTTTAGTGCATATTATTTAAGAAAAATTATAATTTTCGTTTGCTACCTTTTTTATCATTAGGTATTCAAAATTTTATTTTAGTCCTACACTATTTTAAAAAATATCTATTTTGATTTGATTCGATCGAACTTCAGCGAATTGCACCGACGTGGACAATAAATTTGAGAATTTTCTTAGTTTTCTCACCTTTCTATCAGATTATATTGCCTAGTTGGATATAATTTTAACTAAAATATATTATTTGTCACGTGTGTTAACAATTAAGCCAAAAATATAAATACATAATACATAATATACAAAACATTTATAAATATATATACATAATATACAAAAATATTTATAAAGATATATACGCATACATATATATATATATGTAATATATAAAAGGGAAATCCAACCTCTGTCATCTACTGCTACCTACAGTTGTCCGCCAATGAGATTGAGAGATCTAGAGGAATAGAGAGAGGGAGAGAGATCCAAATCGAGAAATCCAAAGGGAGAGCGGGAGATATATATATATATATATAGAGAGAGAGAGAGAGAGAGAGGAGGGATAGATCGAGAGGGGAAGAGAGAGAGATCTAGAGAGAGAAGGGTTGAGAGAGAGAGAGAGAGAAAGGATGGGGTGGGGGCGGCGGTGTGGTGGTGGCGGTGCAGGAAGGAGGAGGGTGGGGCGCGAGGGAGGGGAGAGAGAGAGAGAGGCTAGGTGGTGGGTGGTGGGGGGTGGGGGGTGGGGGCAACAGTGGTGGTGGAATGAGGGCTGGCGGCGATTGAGAGGTGGGGATGAGTTATGGTTTTGTTTGAAGAGAATGATGATTTTTATTTTTAATGAGCTTATTTATGCAAAAAAAAAAAAAATCCTCATCTTTTTTAGAAATTATGCAAAAAATCCCATTTTCTGTCCAAATCAACAGCAGGTGAAATGCACGTGCGTCAGGTGCGAATATTTATATTATTAGGCTCCATTTAATTTATAAAAGTAGTTGAATTGACTAAAATATCCCTCTACATCAAAGAATTTTTTTTTTTTATACTTTCTTCTTCTTATTCTTCACCCTTCTTCATCCACCACACCACCATTGGAGCCACGCCAGAGTGACAACCGAAAATCACCAACTATGCTCCTTGTCAAGTTAAATCAAAATCCTCAATCAATTTTAGAAAATCTTTAAGCATTAGCATTTAATTAGTAAAAATAACCAAAAAAAAAAAAAATCGTAAAATCTAAAATTTCTCCATTCACCATCTTCTTCTCCTAATTTCTCCACCACCTTCGATCCAAAACCTGAAATTGGCCTTATTAATACGCTACTCATATCAAATTGCTCAAAATCAATCTAATTTGCACTGGAAAAATGTTGAAAAACCGCTATGCATGTGTGTTTGTGCATGCGTGTCTATATATGAATGTGTTTGTGTGTGTGTTTGTGCATGACTGTGTGTAGGGGGCTAAAATTTATCCTTTCACCATCTTTTTCTCTTAATTTCTCCACCATCTTCGATCCAAAATCTGAAATTGGCCTTATCAATGCGCTATCCATATCAAATCGCTCAAAATCTCTCTAATTTTCACCGAAAAAAGTTTGAAAAATCCGATGTGCGTGCGTGTTTGTGCATGCGTGTTTGTGCGTGACTGTGTGTGTGGTTGTGTGCGTGTTAGTGTGTGGTTGTGTCAGTGTGTGCGTGGGTTTGTGCATGACTGTGTGCGTGATTGTGTGTGTGTGTGACTGCGCGCGTGATTGTGTGTGTGTGTGTGACTGCGTGTTTGTGTGACTGTGTGTGTGTTTGTCCGTGACTACGTGTGTAATTGTGTGTGACAGCATGTTTGCGTGTGTTTTATATTACTATATACATATTTTCCATATTTATATATATATTTATATTATATGTATTCAATGTATTATTTTTATTCACTATTTTTATATTTGAAAATCAATTTGGGCTGTTTATTTTTTATGCTAAGATTCAATGGTTCTAATAATAAGGGTATAACAGACATTTCACCATAAAATTAACACCATCAAATGGCTCTTAACAGCGAGGGCAAGTGAGCATAAATTTTCAAAACAAAAAGGTTTTTCTATATATTTTTAAATCATACGGTAGCAACTTGCAATTTTGCGAAACCACGTATAGGGTTTTTTGCAATTATCCCTTTGGATTTATTTAGTTTGAATCTTTAAGTCGTTTTATTCTTAACTTTGCGTAGTTTGTTTTCATTCATCAACCCCAATAAATAGATGTAAAAATAAAAAGTAGATACACAATCTCCATTTACCTATCTAAACTAGAAAGAATTAATAATATATGAATAATTTGGTGAGATTTTGTAACTACTTAATCGGGCTACAACACATAGTCCGTCTAAAGATATAATGATTATTGCATTCAAAGTTTAATTCAGAATTAGCTGTGAATTTCAGCTTTCCACGTATAGTTCGAACAAATGCTATTCTTGCATCTTGTTAACATAAATTACATGATATTAGGTATACTAATTTACAAAAAATATGGTTAAGATCTAAGTTGAAGTGAAATTAAACAATACTATTGAGGCTTTTAATTAACATTTCAAAGAAGGGGGAAAAGAGAGAGAGAGAGAGAGAGAGAGAGAGAGAGAGAGAGAGAGAGAGAGAGAGGCTTTTAATTAACATTTCAAAGAAGGGGGAAAAGAGAGAGAGAGAGAGAGAGAGAAAAGAATGTAAAAGGCACGAAGAAAATTAAAAATCCAAATAGACTCAACAAAACATTATACACTCAATCTTGGCCCAGCCTTTTTGGAAATCTCTCTATTAAGCCCAATTTTATGCTACCCCTTTTATATATAGGCCCAACTCTGTCTTCAGATTACTGTTTCCCAGAGGTAGAGAGAGAGAGAGAGAGAGAGAGAGAGGAGAAACTATCCACGAGAATGAAGCCGGTGGCGATGGACTACTTCGGGGAGGCGGAGGAGCAGAGCGGCGGCGTCACGGTGGCGATGGACGTGGACGACGTCGACTCATCTCTGGATCTGTTCGGTGAGGGCCCCGTCTTGGACCTCCACCGTCTGGCGGACGCCGATTTCTTCAACTCCTTCCAAGACGATTTCGATGATGAAGACATCAACTGAATGCTAATATGTGTATCCCCCTTTCCCCTCACACTTGATTTGATCACTTCTATCTGGAATTAGAGTATAAAGTCGAAACAATAACTGGCAAAAAGTGATGTATTGGTTGGCGCTGATTTTTGATCTATTATGGTTATTGATCGTCTTTTTAAATTCTTCTTGCTCTTATTTTATCATGTTTTGTTAATCGGCTAGCTTTTGGGGATCTCCATGAAATTAATTGGGTGTTTGCTTTGGTGGGGGATTTTTTCTTGTTGACTGAAGTTTTGCGTGAAACCCTAATTAAGCACTTGATTTCCATTCAGTTGATCCTACATTGTTCCCTGCCCTTGCGCTCATGATTCTGTCACTTCATTAGTATCAGCACAATTGGAAGAAATATTGGTGAAAATTATGTTTTTTTATGGGTTGATTATGGCGGCGGTTTGTTGTTGGTCTAGTTCTATCTTTCTCATAAACAAAGTGGGATTTCTTCATTCCTGTGTGAATAGTTTGCTGATGTTCTGTTTGGTAAAAGATTTTGGTGTTGCTTTCTTGTTCTTTTGGGTGGTAGCTCCAGCATCAGGGTGCACTTAACCACCTATGGGCTACCGACTTGTACACTTAACCACCTATGGGCTACAGACAATACAAGTGATTAAATTAGGAAAACTTGAAGGTGTATTGAAGGACAATCAGAGGGTGCACTCAGCGATAATAAGAGTAATCATTATCATTCAACCTTATATATATATTCATGGTGTAATTTTAAAGTCAGGTGCACCCCTGAGATGAGGTCTAGGACTCAGTTCTCGTAGACCAATTATGTAGGCGGTTAATTACAGTGCACATAGATTAAGCTGTAGGCACACTTTGATGAGTGTTGGATGTTGTTTGATTGAATGTTGGTGAGCTGCCATACTCGTTAATCTGAATTTGATTTTGTCACCTTGTTTTAGCCGATTGAAATGACAAAAAGGTGGAATAGCTTACGGGAAATACGATGTATTGGTTGGCACGTATAATTAGTTGATTATATGTTCTTGCTTTTGTTCCAGTATGTTTATTTATTTGTAATGCATTTGTTCGTGATTTTCTGATCATTTTTCATTATTTATTTCCGTTTTTGGATATAATTTATCAGCATTCTTACCTTTTGGTCTGACTTTTGAGAAACTTATTTCATTTTTCAGGGCAGTGTCGTATGTATGATTTCTTATTGATAAGAAGTATATATGATAATGTTGGAGGGTGCATATATTATGTGCCACTCAAGTTTATCATGTCCATATTTAATTGTTTTTGGATTTTTTTTTTTTAAAATGTTCCGTGCATCTATTGTTCCTCATACCCCTTTATCTTCTTCACCTGGCTTTAGGCTGCTTTTAATGTTTGCGATTTGGTTCTGCAACATTTGTTTAGTGCTCTTGTGCACGTTCTGGGACCTCCTTGAATTTTTGTTGGATTTTCTTTCGAATATGTACCTACCA
The DNA here is from genome assembly GCA_026212405.1 of Petrea volubilis. NCBI lineage: Eukaryota > Viridiplantae > Streptophyta > Magnoliopsida > Lamiales > Verbenaceae > Petrea > Petrea volubilis. The sequence continues at coordinate 13,869 of JAOWBU010000452.1, forward strand.
ATTGTTCATTTTATTATGCAGAATAGAATATCCTTAAATGTTGGGATGAACCAACTAGTGTTGGATGGTTATTTTTGAAGCTTCTCTTAGAAGCACCTGTTGTGGCCCGTAGAGTGTGATTAATATGAACTTTATTCTGGACATTTGGGATGGCTTTCATTTACTTGGTCAATGGCTGACCAAATACTAAGATGGATGAATTTAGTTTCTATACTGTTGTTTTGCTTGAGGAAGATGTGATGGATTGGAAAGGAATTACACAATGCATTTCGGAGATGTTAGTTTTGGTCCTTTTGGATAAAGGATTTCAATGGCTCTCTCCTCCAACAAATAGTTCGGGACCTGTTGCTTTTACCCAATATGTCCCTTTTCCAGACTATTTTAACTGGAAGAGACTTATACTGGTTTTTTCTACCCAACTCTTAGCAGTAGCTTCAATATATCAAAGGCGGTTTGAGCAGATTGCAACTTTCTACGCATATATGAACTTGAATTACTGTCAGTAGTTAAACGTGAAAATACACAAAATCGAATGTAGTTAACTATAAAGCTAAATAAATCAATCCCTGTTCCAACGACAATTGATGCAAATATCTCGGACCAGTAAAAACTGTGGAAATGAACATTGAACACCAAAACAAATGCTCGCAACAAATCAGGAATAGAGCGACAGTGCACCAATCTCCCATTTTCCTTTCGGTTAAATGAAAACATTTTAATCAGATAGAAGATTGCCTCTGAATTATGTAACAGAGAAACAGAATCACACCATATAAAGCTTGAGAATATATAACAATTGTTCTGAGGATGCTTAATATACAACAAGACCATGCATGATAAGAGCAGGCCAAAGAAAATTAGTAAATGAAACTTAAAAGTGAAGCATTTTGCCGATTTATGAATTCAGCAGCACTCCCATCATCCATCAGCTAACGCAGGGCCACCACAAGCTGGAAAAGCCGTTTGTTTCTGTTATTTTTCAGACATCCAACAAGCAACCAATTTGCAAGGAAAGGCTGGAATGATAGCAGCACTGTACACAGCTCGCTAAAGAAAGTAAAAACCTCAGCAAAATGTCCATCTTTGTACCGTTGCTCCTGTGTCTGTTCAGAGTCCATCGCCATATGCACATAATTCAACTTCGATGACACTGGAACAATTCCTTGGTCACTGTTGATTATCTGTAAAAATATTTGTTAGAATACCAATGTGATACTTCTCATAAGTGTCTTTAGGTAGGCCGTAGGTTTCTTGTATTCTCTTCACCCTATTCTCTATATAAGCCGATATAGGGGATTATTCAGTATTACACTACAATATTTTCTCTTTTATCAGTAACAATTGATGAGCACTTTCACATCCGCACTGGCAAAAAGGAAAGAAGTCATCAAGCTTGCACAGCAAAACACAAGCCTTCATCTTTTGAGAAATAAATGAGAGGTGGAATTAGTCAAGAGGTCCCATGTTCTATGTGACCCTGGTGTGAATGACGTTTCATGTAATGTGTGTTAATTGGCGTTGGAGCACTAAAATGAAATTTACAGTTTCTATAAAAACAAATATCACCCTACACGACTAAACAATAGTCACCCCATCAAATCTAAAGCTCAGTCAAATAATTTTATATCATTCACATATCAAAATGAGTAATTATCAAAATAAACTGAGACGGTCTACTAGGATTTAGTAGAACAAATTAAACTCAAACAAATTCAGAACCATTTATTAGTTTCAATCCAAAGAGATACCCAACTTTGAATTGTATCACATGAAGAGAATGACCGTACGAACAGCATAGAAGAAACTTAAAGGCAAGGCCAAGTTGACAACTAACTATTGAAGAAAATTAGGGTACCAACCATTATCAAGCTGTGTAGTGTATCGCTTTGCTCGACAATATTCAGCATTCTAATGCATATGTCGGAACCTTCACCCAGAAAACAAAGTTGATGTAAGCAGTCAAAATAGAATACAGTGGGAGCAGTTATAACCAAAACCATGTATGGCAAGGTTAGGGACAATATCATGCCATGTATATTTTGTTTAATTCGCACTACTGATGGTGGAGAATATCAATGTATGCAATATCCACATAAACCAGAAACGAGACTATTTTAAAGAAGGCTCAGCCGTGGCAGAATCCAACAGGCCAACAGATGCTAATAGAACAATATGATCTTTTGCAAAGGGGAAATATATTTGAGCAGCTGTAAATAATCCTTACAAGTGAATTTGTTCATTGCAACATCAAAATTTTCACATATACCAACGTCTGACATCAAGATTATTTTACAAATTCCTTAACTGCATAATCATAAATGCAGTTGCATCTTTTACCAAAAAGCAGAGTAATCACATCAACATAGACATGTAACAACAACGAGAACAGTATCATGGGATAAAAGATAGCGCAATAACCATTCCCATACCTCTAACATGTTTTCATCAGGAACGCAGGATCCCTCACTATTAAAACCATGAGAAACATCACACTGAAGTATCCTCAGCTTTCCTTCCTGCCATTGTTAGAAGAAAATCTATGTTAGAGGAACAACACAATTACAAGATTGGAGACAGAATCCATGCACACTTTTTTGTTTACCTTGGTTCCATATACAAGGCCACCTCCAACTAAAGGATGGAAACAAGCTACATTAACCTCATCTTCCGCACTTGGAAGAACTCTAACAAGTTCCATATCAGAAACTCGGTATATCTGTAAGACACAGAGAGATCTAAGCAAGGTATTGAGGGAAATCAAAAAATCCACAAGAAGACTGCATTCATTGTTCCTCATGTTCTGGCAGATCTCGCACCAGACCACAATTCTCTTGTCTAAGATGATGGTATACACAAAGTTTACCCATGAAGTATCATGTGCATAATTTTGAATTCTTACTCTGATTCTTACTGTTACCAGCCTTGTATGTCCAGATTCTAGTGTACCAGTTTCCAACCCTGATCCATAGAGTACTGTCGCCCAGATGTTTAAATTCTTGTGGACTCTAATTGGCCGATGTGATCATTGATCACCATGGTCTCGAGACTAATCAAGGGTTTTACCAAGATATTAGTGCACCTTTGCTTTTAAGATCAAATTATTTCAATGCCAACTAGGCAAGTTAAGTGGGACACGAGAAAGCAGAAAGTAGTAATGTCTCCAAATTATTATTACGTAGGTCTTCCTATTCAAGGTCAATTACCTCTGCCGTAAATCAGATAAGGATTCAATGTGTTCATTATAGCTTAAAGTGATTTCAAGTCTTAGACAAGCCAACAAAGGAACGCATACCCAAGTGCAGGAAGACTACTTGTTTCATTTTATTTGTCCAGGAACCAGAGAAAGGCTTATCATTTCACTTATGAACACTTTCACTGGGAGTTAACGAAAACTACAAATTCAACACAAAAAGAAAAGCCTCTTAAGAAACCATGTAATGTTCCATGCGTATCCATATTTCAAAGGGTAAAACAACCCTAGATATCTAATAGCTATTGTAATATCCTTATTTTATCATATATGTTTGCCATTTCAGCACTCTGCCACTGTTAACAAGTAAATCTTATGATTGATATGGGCTAAGTAATGAGTCCAACCTTAATTGAACTGTTCAACAATCGAACAGAACGAGCAAGTGCCCAGTTACCAATCTACAGAAAAGCTGATAGCTCACGTGCAGATGAAAGCGGCAAATTACAATGGCATATATTCCTTACCTCCAGAATTGTGTAAATAGGTACCGTTGTATCTCCATCGATGACGACACTTTTAAGAAGTGAACTATGGCGCCGACCATAGGCAAGTAACAAATGCTCAGAGGTAGGAGAGAACTGCAACAAAAGAACTTCAAAACATTAAACTATACAATGACATAGACAATTACATAATTGAACAAACAAATTGAAGCATTACACACCAGTACATCCTAACTCAATCATCACTTACATTGGGCTTTCAGCCTAGATCACATAGTCCTTCTACCACCCGTAACACTCTCGTGCTCAGTGCTCGAATTGACGAATTGAGTGCTTAGTTCTCGTTTTAGGACGACTTAAAATTTCCTAATCCTCGCATTAAGTTTTATTGGTCACGCACTTATATTTCAAACATAATATTAAAAAAATACTAAATGTTTGATATTTACTTGATGAAAAACCCTTTTAATTACTTTTTTGATTTAGCCTTTTGAGAAAAATGAATGTATATCCACTTTACACAGTATTTAATTAGTATAGAATAATTCTAGCTATTAGATAGTAAGTAAATATATATAATGACAATAAGATTTTTTTTTCTAAAGGATATTCATACGACTAGTTTTTCGACTATAAATCATACATTCTTATGAAAAAAAAAAAAGATTGTGAGAAGAATTGACAAATTTAATCAATTACATTAAATTATCAATGTTACAATTCAACTTTAGCATTTAATAAAATTATTTCACTTATACTCCATCTTCAAATGTATTTTGTATTGAATATATATAATTTAATATTATATATAAAATAATGTTTTATTAGACGCATTAAGGCGCTCTCGCACTCAACTTTTTTTAATTTTTACGCTCTCGCGCATGTGCACTCGCACACGCATTCGCTTTATATGACCTAGGTTTCAACCATCAGGCTAAGCAAAAAATTTACAAAACAAAATTCATCTGAAGTAGCAGAAAGGTATAATTATCACTAAAAGGATGGTATATATTATTGGTATTTTATCTGTCACAAATTAGTGTAGCGTTCCTACCTTAATGAAATCTGTCTCATCCGGAAGAGGATAAGGTTTCATCATATCTCATCAACCAATAAAATCTTCCACTAGTGCATATCACCAGAAATAACGCAGAAACCAGCCATACAGAAGACCAAAAAAAGGCATTTAAGGATTCATAACCACTACCCACTAATACATGGCCCAACCATGCACTCTTATGTTTATTTATTTGGTAAACCATGTATTTGCCATGCTGCCTGACCATATAACACTCCTATGCCTTCTGATCATATGATTTTCCTTAGTGTTGACTGCACAATTCTATGCTTGTATCATGAGGGAAATGTGATTACTCCTTTATATATGTGACAGGTATGTGTTTGTTAAATTCATTCAAAGGGAAGTAGTTGTTTATTGAGAGGGTGTTTGGCTAAGCTTATAAGCTCTTCAAAACATCTTATAAGATGCTAGAGTATTTATAAGATGGTATAAAGTGTTTGGCAAAAAATTTTGGAGAAGGAGCTTATAAGCTCCTCAAATAAGATGTTTAAGAGCTTACAAGCTCTTTTTAAAAAAGTAAGGAGGTGGCAATTTATTTTTTAAGATCTACCAAGCTCCTTTATTTTCAACCAAATTAATTACAATATTGCCATTACTAACATCATATAAGCTATACCCCTTCTTATTCATCCAAACACTTTAATAACTTATTTTTAAAATAAGATCCAACATCTTATAAGCTCCTAAAATATCTTATAAGATGTAGGAGCTTATAAGATGTTTTAAATAAGCTTAGCCAAACACCCTCTAAGTTACCATCAAAATTTCATTGAAAAAATTCTGAATAAATGTAGGAATGCATATGATAAAATTACCCTGAATCACTGAAAATAAATTAACATTCAACCATTTAAATTTAATTAATCTCACGGTTCAACACAGAATCAAGTGTTGCATTGCTAAAAATATGTCCCAATCAAGTGATCATATAAAACTTACCTGTATTGACGTCAAACAATGAGCAGCTCTGATAGCCCGAGAGGCTAGAACCGAGCCAAATCTACACGAATAGAAACACCATCAGATTAAGAAAAAAATGTGAGATTTCGATAATCATGTCAACTGCAGGTAATAATATCAGAATATCAGGACTCACGTGGCCTCCTCTAGGGAATATATTCTTAATTCATACATAACTTGGTGAGCTGAAATCGGATGTCTGGTAGGAGATGTTGAGGCCCCTGTAAGATCATGCTGAACCTGGCCTTGGAACCCTGGATCAGCATCCATGTGTGGTAGGATACATGCTACACAGACAGCTAAAAATCTTCCGCATGGTGAAAAATGAGCACCCATTTCACTACAAAAGTTTGTCACATGTATGCAATCGGGAACTTCAGTAATAAGAATTGGGTTAAGAGAGGGATATTTTGGAGAAAACTACCTCGCCTACAATGCATTTTTATTGTGACAACATACTAGAACTTCCTACAACCTATTGAATACTTTAAAAAAAGTAGTAAAAATAGCTCATTTTGCTTAAACAAGCCTATTGTCCATTGCTTTACAGTAGTAGGCAAATTAGGTATAACAGTAAAGTGCTGAACATACCTACAAAGTACAGCATGAGGAATTGTTAGGCGACATCGTTCTGTATCGAGAGGTACACAAGGATTTTTAACATCATGAGACCATATTCTAAGCTTTACAGTGCAGGGTAACTCTGCAGCCGCAGCTGCAGCCAGTGATGTGGCTACCTCAGATTGGACTTGGCTCATGAACGGCTGTGACTGCTCCGGTCGAATGCTGTTAAAAGCAGTACCATCACCAGCTCCAGCTGTGGGCATTGAGCGGGAGCGCGAAGACCGATGCCTTGACCCAGATCTTCCTGTAACCCTTGAATTACCAAAATTATTTGGGATTACAGGAGGAACCACTGGGTTCCCTATTGCACTATGGGAAGGAAAACCTTCATTAGCACCTCCATTTTGTGAGTGCATTGCATGTTGGCCAGCTTGGCTTTGACCTATCAACCACCCTTGTAAAAATGGGAGCTCCCAATATGCCGGGTCACCAAATGGGAAAAACTGATTGCTTCTCTCTTCAGCCTGCACATCAGTTTCCATGGCATCTATTGGTGGTTGAGAAACCGAATTTTCTATTTCCCTTGTTAAGGAATTATTTGGAGGGTCATCTCTCACAGCAGAGCTACTAGATTCAATTGGAGACAATACAAGTTCATACTGTCCAGATGGCGTAGAATATGTGAGAAGTCGCACAGAGGCGGAAGAATCCACCCTCTGTTGTGAAGCATTAGAGCTCATGTCCACATCATTCTGCTGGGAAGGTGAATTACCATCACCTTGACCGATCGAAGGCCAGATTAAGAACGGTATGGACATAATTGGAAGCTCATTCCCTGAGTTGGATCGGTAACCGGAATGAGCATCTGCCAAATATATAGTAGGAGGGGGGTAGCGCAAGTAGCCAGGTGAAGTCGCAAGTGTCATTGAAGGGTCTGACGAGTCAAGATCATTGACCTGGAAAGAGCCAAGATATAAAACTGACCATCGAGGATAAAGTTTCTAACAGAACATGAACCGAATACCTCAGCAGTTAGAAGAAGCGGTGCACCATGTGGGTGGAAATGCACAGCACGGAGCGAACGGCGTGTCTTCAATATAATTGTTGGTGATGAAGACTCCCCTCTCCTATTGTAATGCCATGTATACAGCTGCCACATAAGCAAACGTTAGCAGCCTGCAGTCATCCATAACTCGCAAACGGCAATGATCCATTTGACATGTCTAACCTTGTGGCCAGAAGCTACAGCTAAAATTTCCCCTTGGGCATGGAAGGCAATTGAAGCTATAGGACGATCTGCATGGAGAGGTATTTCCACAATTCATAGTAACAGGATTCAAAATAATAAAACAGAAAAAGGCAAGAATTCTCTTAAAACTCTTGAGTGTTTTAGGTAATTACAAAAATCACGGGATCCTAAACACTCCGCAGTTTTTGCATCCCATAACCGAACTTCATGGTCTAAACTTCCACTTGCGAGAACCTCAGGATAAAGCGGATGGAACCTGACCTGCAGAAGTCCCATCAGCATTAAGATAACCAAGTGAGGCATGTTGAACATTTGCCAAGTTTGAGCCAAACAAAAAAGGCTAAACCATTAAACTATACTCCCACAAACTAAAGTCATTTCTAGAGACTGAGAAAAGTTATTAGCAATTTCTTCTGTCACTCCCACTTTTTCTGTTCTTCTTGCACTCCCACTTTCTCAGTCTGTTTGTTTCTTGAGTGGGTTAAGCATCCAAATTTTGTTCCAGAAATGTAATCAGATCATATTCTACAACAGTTTGCTTAATTAAATGGGAAGACAGCCTTACCACCCAAGGTGTCCTTCGATGACCACTCAACACCTTTAAGCATCTTCCAGTTTGGCAATCGATTATCTTTACTGTATGGTCTCCACTGTCAACAACAAAAACATGGCAAAATTATATACATATAAATATGTATTTGCAGGGGCGGATATATATATATATATATATATAGAGAGAGAGAGAGAGAGAGAGAGAGACAGACAGACAGACAGACAGACAGACAGACAGACAGACAGACTAACTGGGTAGATGCAAGGGTCTTTCCATCAGGACTAAAGGCTGCAGCAATCGTTGACCTAGGTGGAGGCTGTAGGGGGCAATACTTGGCAGATAAATGTAGCAATGACTGCGCCTCTCCCCTGCAGTCCAAATGATTATTTTGAAAATCATCCTTCACCGTGTGTGTAAGTAACACTCATACAATATAGAAAAGCCAGACAAATTGCAAATACCACGAACGGAGCTCTTGTTTCACATCCTTTACTGATGCACTTTTAGCTCTGCAGGAACCAATACCGCGACCTGGCCCCTTACCACAAAATCTTCTCGGAGATCTCTTTGTTTGAGGAGATACCTCTCTCCGAGCTAACAATTGAAATACATTACTGCAAGTGGAACTCGGCATATCAAAGTCAAATTTTTTTTGGCCCTCCGACGTATAAAACACATAAAAGTTGTAAAAATATTGATTCATAGACAAGCCATCAAGACTAAAAGAAATTGTGCAGAAGTACCTAAACTAGCTCACATGTACAGTTAAACAAAGTAGTTAGCAAGAAAGCAATACAATAAAAGCACATCTCAAGAGGTGTCCCATCTAATTGTATGTTTTTAATCAATATCAAGTAAGTAAAGCAAGCCTGGCCCTCTCCGAGGAAAGGGCCAGGTTTTCCAAACAGAAAAATAATTACAAGTTCATAACAAAATGTATAGGTGCATAGGGGTCGTTTAAACTGCTATAAGCCCACACACAACCACATCTACCAGATGTAAAAAGTAATCACAAAAGTGTTAATTATCAAAGGCACATTCAATCACAACTTAGCACTTTTGCAAATGATGATTTCAAAATCTCTATAGGTTTATCAAGAAAATCAACAAAATAAATAATGAAAACAACAACAACAACACCTAATTGTAGAAAAAAAATATATAGAATACTAGACAGGAAGCTAGACGTTGCGGTAAAAGATTCGCTAGCTAATAACCTGAAAACCAGTTATCATAAAATTGACCATCCCATCAGATGTTTAATGATTAGACAACTAATCATAAGACTGGTTGAGCCGAGCACACCTGAAGCATGATTGCTCAGCTCCCGTTTTTTGAAGTCACGCATGTAAAGAAGTTGGTATCTAATAGCCTAAAAAGACACCCAAACTCCTGTCATGTACAAAACCGCAAAAAGGGTTCACATCTACAGCAATTACAGCCCAACCATCAACAATAATATAAAACCAATGCAATTAACTTCAAGCGCAATCTTAATGTTTATTCAAAATTAGAAACATCCTACCGAAACTACATTTGGTAAGATCAATAAATCTATGAGGTTAACACAGATCGCTCAATATTGTTATTCTTTAGTTCTTTCCAAAAACAAAATCATCATTAATCTGATACTCCAATTCCACCAATGATTTCCATGAAAGAACAGCAAAATCCAAAATAAAGCATAGTTTCCATCAAAACCACGCAATTTGCTCCACGGATCAACCATAATTCACTCAATTCAACTATGCACCAGCCCCAAAATCAGCTCAAAAAATAATAATAAATTAAAATAAAGAACGACAATCAAATTATGGGTCGAAAATTGAAAATTGACACGAAATTAGGGTACAAAAATTGAACCTTTGCCTCGAACCACACTGGTCAGGTGAGCCCATTGGCGGCGGCACCAGCTGCTGGAAATCAGACGACGGAGCGGCGGAATTATCCGGCCAAATCGACGATGACCTCATAATAAATAAAAATCCAAATTTAAAATCAACAATTCAAAATTTATCCTAAGTTAACAATTTCACAATTTTTCTTTTTTGTTTTTCCATTTTGCAGCTATGAGAAAGTTGGGTTATATACAGGCCGTGGATTTGGTCGAATTGTTCCCGAATGCCCCTCGATTTCGAACAATTCAGGGGGATGGCGAGCGTACTGAGATCTCGGAGGCAGGGGTAAAATGGAGAGGTAAATTTCTGGTTTGTAGGCTGAGAGCGGAGGTGTCCGAATTTTTCCGGCTATCGGACAGTGATATATTTTTTGATGCCATGAGGAGTGTGATTTGACGAAAATGCCCCTGTTAGGGGTTTGTGTGGTATCATTCCACGCGAGAGGATGGCGCGTGAGTGATTTGTCTTGGTCTGTCTATATTGGACTGGAAATAGTAAATCTAAATTTCAGAAATTTTAATTTTTTATTTAAATTTTGTTTATAGTGGATTATGGTCTAAAACCATTTAGTTTTCTTCTACTAAGAAAAATAGGAAACTAAAAATCATGACTGCTAGGAAAAAAAAACTACCAATTTAATTTTGGATAGTATATTCAAACTAACTAGTAATATTAGTTTCGACTTAACTTCGATTCTTTCTCTGTATTCGTTTCGATTTGTAAATATTTATCTAGATAAATTATACTTTACTCCTTTAAATTATCTCACATGTCACACGTATTATCCTAAATTACAAAATGTAACTAATTAACTTCTAATATCTATGACCTATGTTCATTATAAAATTCTATAGTTTAGTACAATAAAGGTGATGTATAGTATGATTCATCAATACAAAATGTAATTAGTCATATTTATCGATTTACGGGCTGATTTGCTTATTATTAAGGACAAATCACGCCTATACTTCTTGAGGTATAGTTCAATGGCAAATTAGTGATTTTATTTTAAAGATTACAACTACCTCATTGAGCTTTAAGTCTTCTTATAAACATTAATACAGATGTTCAAAAGATAACTTTCATACTGTCATAGTAATCAATCTGGATGAAGGGTGAATTTTGTTAAGC
>JAOWBU010000453.1:0-25000 GCA_026212405.1 Petrea volubilis
CAGATTGAGAAATCAATCTGAGTTTTTTTGATGCTTTACAAATGAAAAATTAGCACAATTTATAGATCAAAATCTAACTATTTGGATTTCAAATTTTTATTTAGCGTCCGATTTTCTAATTTTTATACGTTGGCGTTTTTTATCTTTATTTTCTTTATCATCAAGAGTCAAAAGCTGCCTCCCACAGCTGTCTGCCATAATGCTTTAGTAGATAATGACGTCATGGCATCCGTCACTCCTTGCACTGACCTAAGCGCTTACATCATGATTTGCAACAACCACTCATTCTGCAAGCTTTCTTCCTTGTAGTCTTTGTGCAAAAGAATTCATGTCTGATAAATTTAGAGAGGAATTCCTTTAGAAATAGAGATTTTATTTGGCCTCCTTTCCTCAATAAAATTCAATTATTGGCCTGCATGAGAGTTTCATATTGTCGCTCCCAAAGAGACTCAGCAATGTATTGAATGGCTTTAATTTTCATGGCTCTTCGTTCTGTGATCCATGAGCTGGTGAACTTGAAAGATCGAAATATTTTTATAGCAGTTTCAATCTTTAAGTTTGTGTTTATGACATCTATGGTGATCATATGTTGGACTTCATGCCAAATTCGCATTTTAGATTCTGGGGCTATAGAATAGAACTTGAGTACGACTTCTCTATTTCTTGCAACTTGACTGACCTGGAATTTAAAGCGGTCATCAAATTCTGAAATTTCCTTTAGATCCTTTCCAACATATAGCAGATCTAGAAATTCATAGTTTGCAAGCTGAAAGACTTTATGCGGCTCAGCTCTAAATAATACCCAGATAATACCAAAGATCTTTTAAAGTTCAAACCGATAAATACCCAGATACAATCTTTAGTTTTCAATAAATTATCAAATACACCCTAATACAGGAGGCTATATAGTTGGCAAGTTTTACTGTACTTTTATAGTTTCAAGATAGAGTATATAAAAGGTTCAGAAAATTTCCTAGCGCATTTCATCTCTAGAAACACAGAATTTGGAAAAGAATGAGTTCTCCAACTCTAAAATGGATGAGATGGGTGTGCATTTCCCTATAAATGCAAATAGAGTGATTGTATGCACTATAAATACAGTTAGACCACTATCTAACGGTTGGTGGTAAAGACTTCTCAAATCCGTTGATGAGTGATAATTTTCAAAAAATTGTGTTGATGATACAGATCATCTTATAAATTCTTATTTTTCTGCAGAAATAAATTTATAAGGAAAGATGGATCTTGAAGAGCTAAAGAATGAAATAGACGATATTGTCTTGGTCTGTCAAGATATTGTTGATAGTAATGAAGCTCTTAAAGATTTGATAGAATTGAATTTTGAAACAGTTATAGATATCTCTCAAGAAGGACTTAGAAGAGCCTTTTTTTCCTTCAAGAAAGTCTTGATTTGTTTCTTAAAGTTAGAAATAAAGAAAAAGAAAAAATGAGTGATGCTAAAAATGAGAGTGAGAAAAAGGAGATCAATAAAGAAAAAGATAAAGTAGAGTCTTTTGGAAGTCAAGATAATAAATCATTATCTGATAAAAGACTTTTTGGACTCTATGAAAAATAAAGAAAAAACTTCTAAATCTCAAGGTGATTTTGAAGTTATAGAAATAAAAATCAATAAACCTGGAAGCTTCAACAACAGATGTTCTGATGAAGAATTTGTTCCTACAAATAAATGGGAAAGAGAATATAAAGAAGTTGTTGAAGAAGCCTATAGATGGGAGAATCCAGAACACTATTCTACTCTGAAGGATATAGTGTTCATCCACGAATTACTGTCATATTTGGAGCTGAGCCGCATAAAGTCTTTCAGCTTGCAAACTATGGATTTCTAGATTTGCTATATGTTGGAAAGGAAATTTCAGAATTTGATGACCGCTTTAAATCCTAGGTCAGTCAAGTTGCAAGAAATAGAAAAGTTGTACTCAAGTTCTATTCTATAGCCCCAAAACCTGAGATGCGAATTTGGCATGAAGTCCAATATATGATCACCATAGATGTCATAAACACAAATTTAAAGATTGAAACTGGTATAAAAAGTTTTCGATTTTTCAAGTTCACCAGCTCATGGATCACAGAACGAAGAGCCATGGGAATTAAAGCCATTAAATGCATTGCTGAGTCTCTTTGGGAGCGACAATATGAAACTCTCATGCAGGCCAATAATTGGATTTTATTGAGGAAAGGAGGCCAAATAAAATCTCCACTTCTAAAGGAATTCCTCTCTAAATTTATCAGACATGAATTCTTTTGCACAAAGACTACAAGGAAGAAAGCTTACAGAATGATTGGTTGTTGCAAATCATGATGTAAGCGCTTAGGTCAGTGCAATGAGTGGCGGATACCATGACGTCATCATCTACTAAAGCATTATGGCAGACAGCTGTGGGAGGCAGCTTTTGACTCTTGATGATAAAGAAAATAAAGATAAAGGATGTCAGCGTATAAAGATTAGGAAATCGGACGCTAAATAAAAATTTGAAGTCCAAATAGTTAGATTTTGATCATAAATTGTGCTAATTTTTCATTTGTAAAGCATCGAAAAAACTCAGATTGATTTCTCAATCTGAAAAATATTCATAGCATAGGAAACCAGCTTTTTATAGATCTTTGTAACCCTCTTCTAATCATGTTTGTATAAATCCTTTTTGAAGGAAATAAAATCAGTTTATTTTCATAAATATTCAAGTTTTGAAATTTTTCTATAGAAATCTTTTAAGATTGTATTTTTCCAAAAGTCTCTGACCTTACAAAGGCCGTAGTGATTACACCATTCGAGACAACAGCCGTTTGGAATCGTAAGTCCCGTGAAACCAGGTGGGCGTTTGGGCTAAAACCAGTCAGGCTTGTCGAGGTGCTTGAAGACGAGTCTAGATGGAGGTTTAAAGAAGTGAGGAAATTAAGGAGTTAATATACTTTTAAAAGATTTAAATAGTAAGATTTCTCTACTTGATGTTATGAAAATATATGATTTTAGAGTACTTTTTCATTAATTATGAGATTTATGCAAATATATGATTATTGTTTGGATACATAAAATATAAAAATGGGAAAAGATTTTGAAAAATCAATTTAAAAGAAAAAATAATTGTAAACATAAAATAGCAATTTTAAAACCACTAGAGGATTTACCTGAAAATTTAAGAATTCTTATTGCAACATATAATAATAAAGAAGATTATGTTCTTGATTTTATCAATAAAAATATAAACCACGAAATTCTTAAGAAATATGTTAAAGATTTAGAACAAATAGACAAAGAACTAAAAGAACTTTGGGAAGAAGATAGAACATTAGAAAATTATATTCTTATGACTTGTAAAAATCTAGAAAGAATAAAACTAATAAAATTCATATATCATGAAAAATGGGATATACCTTATTTTTTCTGAATAGAAGGGTATAAAACCATAAATAAATCGAAAGTTTGGGTAATAAAGCAAATATAGAAATTTTGAACAGTAAAATTACTATTTAAATAGTAAAATCACTATTCAAAAAGGGTAAAATGAAAAACCTTTAATAGAGAAGGATATTTTGAAAATAAAGTTGTAAAACTAGGATAATTTAAAAATTATTTTTAATTTATTAGTGGTGAAGGAAAATGAACAAAATAAAAGAAATGGTGAAATAGTAAATATAAATGAGAAAGGAGCACATTTCGTTTAAACTATCACTATTAAATAAATTATTTATTTTTCTTTTACTATTAGAAACCTATATTTTTGGCTTTGAATTAAAATTTTGAGGTCTCAATTGAAAAAGAAGAAATAGCAAACTGTACAATAATTGAAAAGTTCAGCATCAATTTATGAGTTAGAACTTATGGGATCGAATTGAAGAATTTAGAGTTAAAATAAGAAAATAAAAATTTTAGTGATTAGGACAAAAATGAAAGTGTTAATAGAGGTTAGTGAATGATTTTGGAATACAGGTAAAAATTTTCTTGGGGGTAATTTGGACAATTTGTATACTTTTGGTAGAAATTTGTCATATAGAAGTGATTGGAGGGATGGAATTAATGAAAATAAAAAACTCAAAAACTAGTTTTCTTTGAAGGTAAAAAGTTAAGGAATAAAATGAATTTTACCCTATAAACGCATGATCATTTATAACATATTTATCTATGTTAATACCAGGAGAACAATTCGAAAAGATTCCAAAAGAAGAAGCAGTTTGTAGATTTTGTTTTAAGATGTTACAAGAGGATGATAATATTCTGAAGGCCAAATGCCAATGCCGACTTACTTTGATGCATCAAGAGTGTGAAAATAAGTCTCCGATAATCAAATGTGGCGTGTGCAAGTTGGATGTCCAAATTATACCGGTAACTATATCAATCCCAGGTGCTGAAAACATCAAGGACCATAAGCAAATATCCCCAACTTCTCCAAGGTAACAAGGAGAGAGAGAGGGAGAGAGAGTATTTGAGTGAGGTTTTCATTAGGGGAGTCAAAATCCAACCCAACCCAATGACCCAAACACGATTCACCTAACAAAAGGAAAAAAAATGGTTTGGATTTGGAGTTTTCAGGTTTGTGTCAAATCAAGCTAGATCCGAAAACTGACCCAAAAAATAAAGTCAGGTTTGGGTTGGATTCAGTTTGAATCGAAGAACCCGAATATAAAATTCGGGTGACCCAAAACCCGACCTAACCCAATTCAATCCAAGTAAAAATAGTTTTTTTTTTTATTATTCTTTATCTAATGGTTATTCTTTGCTTCCTAGTTTATCTTTTTATTCTTTAACCTCCAATATTAACTTTTTTTAATTCTTCACTTAATAATTTTTTCCCATTTAGCACTAATTATTTCATTAAAAAATTATTACTGCATTAAAAAATAAATACCATATAACTCAATTTTAGCAAATTAAATAATTGGATTAAACTTGAAAAAATGTTTAGTAGAATTAAGGAAGAGTTTAAATCTTTTATTTACCAAGACCAATTTAACAATGGGTTTGTAATCTTTCCATACTTAAAAAATGGCTATCATATTTAATAGTTTTTAATTTTAATTTTTGTTGTCATTTCATACCTACTATATATTTTAATATTTGGCCTCACAATTTAAGATTGTCAACACACCTGGAGACATATATATCTCTTGAACCATATTGCTTAGGAGAATGAAAGTGTTAAAAACAAAAATAATGTTATGATTTGTTTTTTGGTTTTTTGTAGAAATGCCATAAACAACTTCATCCTTTAAATTTTATATTAATGTTGTACAATTTATAAGATTAATAATTATTTATTCAATAATAGTTAAAACATATGATATATTTATGATTTAAGAATTCTCTGGTGAAAGATTATAAGTAATATTGATAGGGAAAAAAATTATTAATTACTTAAACATTAAGATTTAAAAAAAAAATAAAATAGAAGAAATAATATAAATATGGTCGACATTAAGATTAATATTTTAGTAGTTTATAAAGTTTAGTAATTCCTTCTCATTAGTTATTTAAAATTTATTTTGGTTTTAAATTAGGAGCTGCCTACTTCATCAAGATCAAAATTTCAACTTAATGTTATAGTTATGTAATATGATTTGGAATTTCATGGTGATATTTATGCAATATGGTCTTATTTTAAAATATTAAATTAATATCCTTTATGTATTTCTTTTATGTAAGAGTTTTGCCTGATTATTACATATATTTTTTTTCGTTGCAACAGTTCAAAATGTTGTGTTATCTCGTGAAGACAAATGCCCTAAACTTTTATATGCAATCTTCAGAGGGAATATTGCTAGTTTTCACTTTGTTCAATAGAAGTTCAAGTTATTTTACAACTCTTTTACTATTGTAATTATTTAAAAATGTAAAGACAATAAGGTTATGCTTTTACCTTATATAGCTGCATTGTACGCTAGCATGTTTGTTAAGCCTTTGGGATGATGAGTTGCTCATTTTAGTACTCTACTGATTCGTGGATCAATCTCATTAATTTTGAAATTTTTTTGTATGAACCGGATCCTAGTTTCCTAATCATGTACCAAATGGTTCGGATTTTGTGTCACATTTTTTATGTAATCCGAAATAAATATTTGCATGCAAAATACGGCATGATCAATACCATTTTGTGCATAAGTGGAGTTCAAGACAAGTTCATACGAGAATTTCTTTCGTCTCATCTCTAACATTATGTTTGGTTGTAGGATTTTTGGAGGGAAAAGAAAAGAAAATAGGAAAAAAAAGTATTTTTCAATGTTTGGTTACTAAGGAAAAAGAAATGAAATGGTAAGGAAAGGAAAATAGAAAGAAAATATAACATAAATTGAGAAAAAATATTTTCTTTCCAATTAGGTGAGGAAAATGAAGGAAAAACTTATTTTCTAATCTTATATTACTCTCTCTAGTACTTTTTCACTTTCTAAACTCTCATCTCATTTTAGTTGCTCAAATTAATTGATTGTTTGGATATATTTTATACAATTTTTTTTTTATGTAGTTAATTGATTGTTTGAATTTTTTTTTTGGGCGTGTTTTTACATTTTTCTTTAATTTACAATAATAACCCAATAAAATAGAAAATAATTTTCTAGAAAAATCATTTTCTTTGTTGTTTTCTTTAACAACCAAACAAAATAGAGAATTTTAAAATTATTGTAGTATCTTTTCCTTTTCTTAATACTTTCCTTTCCTCCTAAGGCTTCATTTGGTAGGGTGGAAAATGGGAGGAAGGGGAGGAGAAGGAAGGAAATTGGAAGGAAAATGTATATTTTCTCTTGTTTGGTTGTGGTAGGAATATGGAAGGAAAGAAATTGAGAATGGAAAAATAAGCATGGGGCCTACTGATTTTTTTCCACACAAAACCGGAAGGAAAATGAGAGGAAAATAACACAAGGATCTGTATAAAATGATATTTACAAAATTGCCCATATGTGTAACTAGTTAAATAATATTACATCTTCTACTAGCATGAATCCTTGCATTTTTTAAATAGCAAATACGACGTGTGTATTTGTATAATACATTAAAAATGTATTTCACATACGTATGCCTTTATTTTATTTTTATTAAATTTTCTACGACATAATTATATTTATAATTATATAAGATTGTAGTTGTCATTTGACACAATGTAAACAAATTCATTATATTAATTTATATATTTTATTTACATTATACTTATTTAATTTAATTTTATTGATCTATTTTAATACATAAATTCATAAATATAATTATGATTTATAATGATATAAAGGTATAATTGTTATTTAGTATACTAATCATTTTCTTTCCTTCCACTTTTCCATTCAGACAAACAAGAGAAAATAAATAGATTTCTATTTTCTTTTCAACCAAACATACATGTGGAAAATTAAAATCTACCTATTTTCTTTCCTCTCATTTTCTTTTCTCCCTATTTTCTTTCCTTTGCTAAACGCACTATCAGTCCTAAACCGTAAATCTCTAAATATATTGGTGTTACAAAGTATAATAGATCGTTTATTGGGTTTGTATTCTCTCACTATACTAAATATACAAGTATATCTTTCTGTTGATTCAAAGACCCAATTCATGTCGGAAAATTTTTTAATGGATCCGATCTTAGCTAGGCCCAGCTCATGCAGTACCAAATGGTTTAGATTTTGTGTCACATTTTGCATGTAATCAAAAACAAATATTAATTTACATGTAAAATATGGAAAAATCAGGACCATCTAATGTTTAAGTGGAGTTCAAAACCAAGTTCATACCCAAAAAAAAAAAAAATTGTCTCATCTCCAAGCTCTAAACCCTAAGTCCCTAAATATGATTCTAGTGCAAAATATGATGTAGCTTGAATGTACTAAGAGGGTGTTTGAGATTGCTTTTGCTTTTGGAGAAGTTGTGGTTGTTGAAAAAGTTGAAGAAAAAATTGAATAGTAAAAGTTGGTAGTGTTTGAAAATAAAAGTGATAATCAGTTAAAATTTGATAGTAAAGTGTGGAGTGTTCGAAAATAAAAATAAAAAACAGTCAAAAGTTGGTAGTTAATAGTTCAAAAAGTTTATTTTATTTACGAAAATACCAAAAAGCACTTTTAAGCTAATAGAAGCAACTTCCTCCCAACTTCTCAGCTTCAACTTTTTTCGACTTAATCTAAGCAGAAGTTTTATAACCAAACACTCAAAATATCTTTTTTTAAAATTAAAAACAACAAAGTGCTTATTTTAGACAATTACAAACACCCCCTAAATCTTGACAGGCAACATCTTCTTTTTATATGCTTCAATTGTACCTACAGTTTCTAGATGGATATCTTCCTAAGCAAACTCAATAATTCCGATTTAATTTGACATTGCTCAATAGTTGGTATTAAATATAATAGACATTGACAATTTAGATTTTGTGCTTTATACAATGCAAAATATATTTGAATTACATTTTTGCTCTCTTAGTGTAACATTTGCTAGCTTTTGTCCTCCCAAACTACATAGAAACACCACTTTATGTCCTTAATATATTTCACTATAAGAATGTACCCTTTTCAATAATGAATTAATACATTATAAACCTAGTTTTCGTAACAAATTTCATCTATAATAATTTCGTTAATAAATAACTTATCCGTGAATATTTTTTTTATTTCTATTTATATTTTATTATGTACTAATGCATCACGAATATCTTAAATTTGAAAAAGAATCTCTTTGTTATAAATTTTCTATTAGTGAATGAGGTAACTTCTTGTAGCGAGTTCTAGTTTACCTTCTACTCAACAAACCAGAAGAACAAAAGTTAAAATATTGAAATTTTTTAAAATTTAATTAATACTTAATAATATAATTTATTACCTTAAATTAGATTAACTATAAAAAATAAATTAAATTTCATATGTATTCTCCAGTCTTTCAATCCTCTATTGTCAAATACTTAATATCTAACTATATATAATAGTTTATTTGTTCATCTTACTGTTTTACCCCCTACACGAAATAATGCTTGTTATAAAATTTATTATTCAACTAATTCATCTTACAGTTCTTCTTTAATTCAAAGAAAAGTTGAAACTAATAAGTAATAATTAAATAAATAAAAAGTATTCTTTTGTTTAGTAATCAAGCATCAAAATTAACTACTATATATTTTATATTTGGTCTATCATTATTCTATATTTATATACTAAATATAAATCAAATCTGATATACAAATTACATAATTTCGATATTTTAAATTTTAATATATTATAATTGGAAGGACCAAAGTGAGATTGGCAACTAGAGTAATGTACTTTGCTATATACGCCAACAACTAGTTAGTCATGCAACTATTGTGGTTCTAACTTATTGGGAAACCGTTCAAATTTAGAAGTCCCAAATTTCTACACGCTATGTCCGAGTTCCCAACATACTCCTTAGAAATAGAAAAACAAAAAGTAAAATCAGACAAAAAAATGAATTTCAAATAAGATGGGGATAATTATCAAAATTCCCCTAAAATTTGCTTTAATTACAAAGAATTCTCTATATTTATTAAAATTATGATTACCATGATACTTATACAGAGAAGGGCTTTTCCTAAGGATGACAATGGGACTGGGGCAATTCTGGCAAAACCCCAGACCCGTCATGGACCCGGCAACTTATACCCGTTAAATCTATTAGACTTGCTTATATTCTAAAATAAGTAGAAAATATACTTTTAAAAGAAATAATATCACTATAATATCTCAAAATTAAAAATAATAGTATTACCAGGAAAGTAATTATTTACAAATTTTCATGAGTATATTTTAATTTTTTTTAAAATTTAATCTTTTTATTATGTATTTATTTTTATATATGTTGAAAGCATATTAGTTACTAATATTACATAATATTTTTATTATATAAGAATTTCTTAAGTAGTTTTTAAATGTGAGTACTTTGTAATATATATATATATATGGAGTATAAATATATATTATATAAGTATATGTATGAATATATTTACCATATGTATATTTAGATATTCTAATAAGTATAAGTATATATATATATATATGTATATATAATTTTAATAGCCGAGTTTGGTAAGGGTTCAGATTTTAAAATTAGGGTCCGAGGTCCATTCTATATTTGATTGTGACTCTTGTAATCTGCTCGTAAGGGGCTGGTTTCTATATACTCCAGACCTATTCCCATTTTTTATTTTTTGTAATTTGGACAACTAACGAGTGGTGTTATTTATTGCATTGAAATAAACTTTAAGGGTAATATTTATAATTTTAATAGATATAGAGATTTTTCGTAATTTGAACAAAGTTTTAGTGATTTTTGATAATTATGCAAAATAAAAAATAAAAATAATTACATCTACTACCCAAAACTACAACTGGTCCTCCCAAAATTTTCAATATTATCAACACTTACCTTAACAAATTTGAAAAGTACATATACCCCTTAGTCAGCTGATTCCCGATCAAAATCTGCTGACGCCAGCAAAAGTTTTTATGAGAATCCGAAACTACACTTACCCTACCTTCCATACTTTTTTTATTCCATTAGGCACGCTTCATAATATTTTCAAACTTGTAGGGGGTGGTTGTAATATTTGTAACTTTTAGGGGTGGTAAATATAATATTCTAGGCAAGTTTGTGTATTAAAAAGTATTTGTTGCTCCTATTTTCGATTTATGTCGTCTTCGTTTAGCCTAAAGTCCGACTAATTCGGTTGTCACGTCATTACCAGTGAGAAGTTATGTCCAAAATAAGACTATAATCGAAAAATTGATAAACAGACAAGACAATTAAAAAAATTAAAATGAAGAAGGCTGAATCGAAAATAGGCTAAACCTAGAGGACATAAATTGCATTTATCCCTTTCTTTTTTTACCATTGCTCACAAAAAGACTATATATTTTTGTTGCTTAGTTGAATTTTTTCACTACACTTTTCACAAATGACCTCTTCTAGTTCTTCTTCTTATATTTTTAAGTTGAAATATAGGAACGAAAATTATCAAAAGTTGCATTGTGGTAGAAAAACCATCATCAAGGTTGCGGAGACGCTAGCAATTTGCAAAAAATTATTATATTGATGCCCATACATGGTTTCTCCCAATGGTGCTATATGTTCCTGGTGGAAGAAGGAAATGAAGATATGGGATTCATGCAAGGAAGAAACAACCCTAACGATGAAGAGACAACAAAATCAATGATCACAAACCTTGCACCTACTCAATTTGGAGATAGAAACATTGTTCATAAACTTATAGTTTTCAACCTTGCTTTACTTGTCGTATATTTGACAGCACATTATATCTAGTTTTGAAAAGCGAGATTCCAACATATGTATTTGTATTTCATTATGTATTATTTTATGAAATTTCAATGCTAGTTCATGAAAATAAATTTATAAGTTCGTAGCATAGTCAAA
The DNA here is from genome assembly GCA_026212405.1 of Petrea volubilis. Classification (NCBI taxonomy): domain Eukaryota; kingdom Viridiplantae; phylum Streptophyta; class Magnoliopsida; order Lamiales; family Verbenaceae; genus Petrea; species Petrea volubilis. The sequence continues at coordinate 11,366 of JAOWBU010000453.1, forward strand.
TATATTAGAGAGTATATGTAATTTTCAAATTCGTTAAGATACGTATTGGTAATATATTAAAAATTTTTGGGGAATAAATTGTAGTTTTGAAACTTCAAAAGGGTAATAGATGTACTTATCCAAAAGGGTAACTTTGTCATTATAAATCTCATTTTTTTTAAGTTATTTTACAACTTTTTAAAATTATAAAATGTTGGGGTAAGATTGAATGTTCAAGAAAAATTTAATGAGAACCGACTCACAAGGGATTATATGTAATTTTTAAATTTGTTAAGATAAGTGTAGATAATATTGAAAAATTTTAGGGAATTATTTATAGTTTCAAAATTTTAAAAGGGTTAATTATATCTACTACCCCTCTAAAGATACGAAACTACAGTTGGTCCCACAAAAATTTTCAATATTACCAACACATACCTTGATAAATTCCAAAATTACAAATACCTCCCTGGTCAGCCGGTTGGTCAAAAATAGCTAACGTCAGCAAAATTCTCAATGAAAATACGAATATACCCTTGCTCTAATTTTCATATATTTTTTTCACGCGTGCCCTTTGTAATATACCAAAATTGTAGGGGTGGTATTGGTAATTTTTAAATTCCTCAGGATATGTTTTGGTAATATTGAAAATTTTTGGGGGACCAATTGTAGTTTTCAATCTTTGGAGGGGTAGTAAATGTAATTATCCCTAAACATAAATACTTAAATTAAAATATCAAAATATACATACTTAAATATTTAAAAGTTTTATATATATAAATAAATATATAGTGTACAAATAAGGGACAACCTCTTCTTTTCAAAAATATAATGTACCCTGCACATGCAATAGATTGATGATGCTTGGAGATAACTGTAATGGCGGTGGAAGTGTAGTTTGTGGTAGTGAGAAAATCGGTTGTCGACGAGAGTGTAGCCACTGAGAAGAAGAAACGGGATGAGAAAAGAAGGGGGGGTCATATGCGATTTTGGGGGAAGAAAGGGGTGAGTTTTTTGATGGGACTACAACATCAGCAATAGATGTAGAAATTAGAGCGAATGTTGTGAAATTTGACTCTCTTTAACTAATGGTCAAACGAAGTCTGATGGTGTTGACTGGGGTGCTATCGAAAAGTTAAAATCGTAATGGTTCAATTGCCGCAGGTTTTGTTGGTCTTTACAAGCATTTATTTTTCAGTTTATTTTTTTTATTTTTTCAAAATTAAAAATTAGGGGTAAGACCGAAAGTTCATAAAAAAATGAGTGAAAATCGGCTGCTAAGTGGGGTATTGGTAATTTTTAAATTTTTTAGGGTATGTCTTGATAATATTAAAAATTTGGAGGATTAATTGTAGTTTTCAATCTTTCTAAGAATAGTAGATGTAATTATCCTAAGTTAAAAATTAGGGGTAAAATCGGAAGTTCATGAAAAAATGACCAGCAACCGGCTGACCAAGGGGATATTTGTAATTTTAAAATTTATTAGGGTATGTATTGGTAATATTAAAAATTTTTGGGATTCAATTATAGTTTTATATCTTTAGAGGAGTAGTGGATGTAATTAATTCAATTTTTAAAAGGGTACCAGACGTAATAATTCCAAAAAATAAAGAAGGAACGAATTCGGATAATATGAACCCTCATAAAGAGAGGCCGATAAGCAACCACTAAACGGTTACAACAAAATCATTTCAGTTTCCCACACAATGCTGCTCGTCCCGCTTCCACTGCCACCGCTATTCCCCGCCGCCAATTTCTCCCCCAACCGCCACTTGCGGCGGAGTATTCTTCCGCGCCGCGACCTCGCGACGCCGGCTGCGGTTTCTAATGAAGTGGACGCGTTCACGCAGTACTCTGGGTACCTGTTCGAGCTGAGCTCGTCGGAAGCCGAATCCTTGACTGAGTACAACATATCGAAAATCGCGGCTATATATCAGAAGAAGCCTCTGATTCTCCTCCGCCGGCTGTTTCAGACCGCCACTACTCTCGGCAAATGGTTCGCACTCCGCTACTACGACCGCGTCACGGAGCGCGCCGATTTGATGTTCGAGGTCAGGTTCATTAGTGGTTTTAATTTGTAGAATGGTGTGTCCATTTTGTGTTTCTGCTTTGCGGCTGCCGAATTATGGTTTATCGCGGGTTATTCAATTGGCTCTGGGCAAATAAGCATTTCCACAAGCGGGGGAACGCCTCAGGAATCAATCATTTGACCGAGCCTATTTCTCCAAAATCAGTTTTAATACGTTTTTTCTCTTGCAATTAAAAGGAATATTGCATAAACAAATGAACTTGCTGAAAGTAAAGCTAGTTGGTTGACATGTTTTAAGAAAAAACCAGATGGTGTGTGGTTGTGATATCAGGAAGTTCATTTGTTGATGAATAAAAAAGAACTGGTATATTCTTTTCATGTTTGGATTTTGTTCGGTTTTGCATTTATGTTTCATTTTGTGCTGTAGGTTAGAGCTGCTGAATTGAGGAAGATATTGGTACAACTTGGGCCGGTACATCTAATTTGAATTCATAACACGTTCCTTTTGTTCACATTAACAGTGTCAGTTTGCTTATTTTTTTGTTCCATTGACATCTTTGTTATTGTTAGTAATAACTTTATGCATGCATTCTCTTACAAATTCCTTTCAAATATGATTTCAGCAGAGGTCAACAATTATCGCTACATACCAAAAAATATGATTATGGAAATTTGTATGCTTGTGGCTGCTATTAATGTTTAGCGTACAGTTATGCAAATGAGTGACCAAGGTCATAAGTGAACTTGGAGGTTCTCAATATGGTTAATTTTTCAACAGCTTGGATTTTGAAGATATTTCTTGGTGATACTGATAACTTACTCATGTCAATAAAGTGCACTAAGCAATTATTTTATGTCCCATCTCATAGGGGAAAAAATTGGCTATATGATTATCTAGTGTCTGTGCATGCTATTAAGTGACATGCCTTAGGGGGTTGTCAAGTATATGAGTAGGACTATGTATTCCAATTTCATTTTTCCATCAGTCAATGAAACACACGGCTTAATAGTAACAATAAGAGAAAGGTGCAGTGGCCATAGTAGCATAAATTTGAGAGCTTGAATTCTATGTCCCTGTCTCTTTAAAGACATTGCTAGCGAAGTACTAGTTTTATCAATTATTATCATAAGATTACCATTGAAAGAGATTTGAAAGGGGTCATCTGTAAATTCATGAATTTGAAGTCTAGGGTAGAAACCAAATTGTCTACTATATTTAATATAACAAGTCAAATTTTGAGAAAGATAGATTGAATGGTAAATTTTGTAATTATGAAAGTTTCATTTCAACCACCGAGGACAAGTTGCTCTTGAATTTGTGATACTAATTTTATATGCACAATTTTATTTTATTTTGTTCCCCCACCACCCCCCCCCACACACACACACAAGGAGAGAGATGGAAAGAGAGATGAAAGTTGGATCAGCTTCATATTAGACTCTCTAACAAGACCAGACATGGATCTTCAATGTTATTTTTCACTGTCGAAGTACATTTTTTTCATTTTACTTTAAACTGTTTCATCTGAGTGACATTCAATATTTTTTTAACATTTTTTTTTTCACTTCCTGTAGGCTTATATAAAGATAGCTCAGGCTATTTCATCACGACCTGTAAGTTCTGCATGCTTCAAATAAGTTAATTTAGCATACCATTGAACTGCAATTTAAGCACTTTGGATATGGGTATTGTGCTTCCCCCCACCTCTTCTCAATTGGCTTAATAAGAACCTTGTATTTCTGTAATCTGAAACATAGACCATAAAATGGATGAGTAGAAAGAAAGCAGTGCTATAAAAAAATTTGTATAAGTTATTAATATTTGCAAATTCTTTGAAAATGAGAATTTAGCAACATATTCTTGTGTTGCTGATGTGGTAGCTGGCGTGGCCTGTAGATGGATTTATTTTGTCCATGAAACCCATAGTATGATTTGTTTGTAGATATGCACTAGAAAACTGGGCAAACAAGGGTTAAAACAAAACACCTCACCAACACCCACCCCAACTCCATAGGGTTGATTGCACTTTCCTGTCCAACTGTTGTAAATTTGCAAAAAACTACTCTAACTTCGTTACAAATGTGCAAAAAAACCCCGTTCCCATTTTTGCATGAAATACTTTTGCACGTGTTGCATATCACCCCTTGACATTTAAACACGAACATTTAACCACTTAAAAATGTCTTAAATTCCTAAACTTCGCTACGCAGTTGTCAATGATCGATATTTTAGTCAATTCAAGTTTTCTTGAAATAATGAACTAATTTTTTGATTATGTTTTTCTAATTTTGTGTGTGCAAGGTTATTTAAAGTTACTTTTAAGGTTATCGCACCAACTTATTGTTATGGTATACAAGTAAATTATGGTAATTTATTTAATAAATTGAATGAGTCGACAAGGGTTCTAATTTAAAAAAGTGAGTTAGGGGGACTAGCGAGTATATCACTTATTTTGTACGTGAACTCTGCAGCATGATTTGTTTTGTAGATATGCAATAAATAACTTGACAAGTTGTCCAATTAAATCTTCTAAATTTTCTACCTCAAATACTTTATGCTAGGACAACATTAACACAACAGATTATTTTAGTTTCCTTCATAAGAGGACACAATAGAATGCTGTCAAGTCAAAGAGAATGAGCCTACTGGCATGACTAAATAAGGAAATATTGAAGCTTATGGAGTTGAATTTAAAATGTTTTATCTGATTTATATCTCAATTAGATCTTGATTAACACTTCTGACTAGTGTTTTGTGCGATATGCATTTTTAGAGGATGAATTAGATACCTAGAAGTTTAGTTGAATTTAACAAAATAGTAACAAAGTAGCTGCCCAATATGTTAAAACACACTAACAAAGTGCAGACGAAGGCTCCGTAGGTTAGAACATTTTTCTAAGAAATAAAGCCATAGAACACAATTAAACTGTTGAGTAGCATAATGTTGCGTGCATAGTGCTTCAGTTTTGAGAATGAATGTTTATGCGTACACCCTAGCTAGTAGCAAATGTCCCTTCAAAATCTGTTACTTACAGGATTTGATACCACCCTCATATTTGGATGAGCTTTCTCTCTTGCAAGATCGAATTACACCATTTTCCACAGAAGTTGCCTTTGAGACAATGGAGCAAGAACTTGGATTACCAATAGATGCACTTTTCTCAGAAATCTCACACGAGCCTACAGCAGCAGCATCAATTGGGCAGGTATCTGTTGCATTTATGCTTAGGATGATCCTGAAATGGTCCTTTTTCTGTAGTCAATTTCATATGATCAATGACCTAATTGAGGGAAAACTGATGTTTTTCCCCCAAAAAAAAAATTTTGATATTTGGAAAAGGTGTATCAAGCTAGGCTTCGCTCCAGTGGGAAGGTTGTTGCAGTAAAAGTGCAGAGGCCTGGGGTTAGAGCTGCAATCTCATTGGACATACTAATCTTGCGTTACCTGGCAGGAGTGATTAGGAGAGCTGGGAAATTTAACACTGACCTTCAGGTAGAATGGCAAATGATTTTATCTGTAACACATTTCTTGACTTTGAATTCTATGTATTTACACTATATATCTACACAATCTGTGTGTTTATAAGTTCTTACATAATTTTTCTGATTTGATGTAAACTAATTCATGATCACAAATTTGCAGTCAGTTGTCGATGAATGGGCATCAAGCCTCTTCCGGGTATGTACCTCTTTCACGACTTCATTACGGAAGTCTGATGATACATTGCTTATTGCACTTCCAAAAGGGAAAAGATACTTGTGATCATGATTTTTCCTTAACAAGCACCCTTATAAAATTTGATGTTATTCAATTTGGTTAATAATATTTTCTTGCCTGAGTATGTTCTTCTCAAACTTTTTGAATATATAAACATTGCATGAGGAATAGTGCTTCGTATTGAATACAGGTAATCCAATTGAATGCAGGAGATGGATTACAAGAGGGAAGCAGAAAATGGAATTAAGTTCAGGTTAGCCATTTCTGTGCTCGGACTATTTCCTAAAATGAGTAAACAGATCTTCATGCCCAACTTTTAAACTGTTGCTACTCCATCAGGCAGTTATATGGCAGCATACAAGATGTTGTAGTTCCTGAAATGTACATTGAGCAAACTACCCGCAAGGTTCTCACCATGCAATGGGTTGAGGTAATTTCTGTTTTTGCTCTAAATGTTAATGTACCTTTTTCCTAGGGTAATTTGAAAGTATAGACAAGAAAAAAAATATTAAAAAGAAAGCTACTAAGTCTGTTTATACATAGGATTATTTACATGTATTGAAGATCATTATTACTGAAGTTTATTTTTCTCCAATTTATCTGTAAAGACCTCTACAGAGGAGGTTTGTCATTCTGCCTCAAGTACCCTCTCAGATATTCTAGAAATTATTGCCATTGTTCTGGCAAGATATAAGTTATTGTAGACAATTTTTCCCCCAGAAATACTGCTTGTGCTGTAGAAGTAGAGTTTTTCTTTCAGATGACTAGTGATTGTCTTGAAACAGCATTATCTCTTATCGATATAACATGAAAAAGATCAGATTTGATTTGAAAAGATGGAATTCCCTTTTAACAGAAACATACAACCTGAAGAATTTTCTGAACAGGGAGAATGTCTGGCATTGAGCTAAATCTTCATTTTGAGGAATGTGTTCAGACTTCAGAGGAAGTATCTCAATCTAACTGTTGATAAGAAATATCATTCTTAGGTTCCATGATATTAATGTTTGATCGAAATGCTATTTTTCTGGTATGCTAAATTTTGTGTCTGACTTTGAATGAACACAGGGTCAAAAGCTGGCGGAAGTGAAGGATCTGTACATGATTGAGGTCTGTTCTTGGAATTAGTTTCCTTATGCTATTTATATAAGCCAAGTTCTACGAAGTAATTTTCTTAATTAATGGCCAAACAGGTGGGAGTTTATTGTTCGTTCAATCAACTTCTTGAGTTTGGGTTCTATCACGCTGATCCACATCCTGGAAACCTGCTCCGCACGAATGATGGGAAATTAGCCTACTTAGGTACTTCTTTGATATAATACTTACATTTTTAGATGTATGAAGAAGCTGGCTACCTTGATATTGCAGCAATAGCCTATTAACTTCACAACTATATGTGAATTCTTTACTTGTTAGGTAAATAAGGGTGAGCTATCTTTTCTCCTCTTTTATTTTTTTTTTTTTGGTACAAATGCCCTGTATAATCAACAGTTATACAGTATTATGGGTCAGTTAGGTCATGAACTGTGTATGCGCGGGTTTTTAACACAATTAACATACTTGGTTGACATATTATGAACTTGTTCTTACCAGCTTATCAAAAATAGTGCTTAAATTACATCAGCCTAACTTGCTTGGCCACTCACTCCAGTGGACCCCCACAACCCCAACAAAACTATTTTTAGCATATGCAGGAAACTCCTTGTCGGGGTATCTAGTGGCTGCATAGAGATTAGCTAGTCAGGATGAGCAAAGCTTGTAATGAGTTATCACTAAGCTTGCGGAGCATTTCTTGTGATAATGGCCACTTTAATACTTATTTTTGTTAATTACTGCATCTTGGAATTGGAGGGGATAGAAAGCGGATTGAATTTTGTTAGTAACTGCACATATTTTCCTTGCGGAAAAAATTAAGCAAGACTTGTTGAGATCCAGACTACTTATGCCAGACTTCTCATGTTCTTCAACAATGGCTGCTTAATATCCATGAGTCATTTGAAGAAATTTAATTTCTTTTTTCTTATTTCACAAGTGAAAAGGTGTTGTGCTTTTGGAGGAGCAGGGGGGAACCGAGTGGTTCTGTGGTTAAGCAGAATTTGAGTCGTCTGACAATTTGGAAGACATATTGTACTTTGACAATACTTGAAATGGAGTTTTATCTCATGCTAGTGAGCCACCTATTCATGCAGTTTACTATAAGATAGATAAATAGTAATTTGTAGCTTCTGAATCTAGTTTGGATCTTATGAGATAGTTTGCGACTCGTAAGCTAAATTAGGATTATGATGCATAGCATTCTTTCTTATGTTTATCTTGAGATCCCAATTAACGAAACTAATGTTTCTCAATCCCAGCTTGAATCTTTAGGAGCACATGTGGACTGCTATGTTTTTACAAGAACATGCCTGCCTGATATGCCTTCCTTTAGTTTGTCAGCCTAAGTGTGTTCTTACTCCAAATCCCAGCATTTACATTCTCAATTTATCAGTTTCTGAAAGACTTATTTAATCCTCAGATTTTGGCATGATGGGCGAATTCAAACAAGAACTTCGTGATGGCTTCATTGAAGCTTGTCTCCACCTTGTAAATCGTGACTACAATGCACTGGCAAAAGACTTTGTAACCCTTGGGTACCTTGGATTACCTTTCTCTACATTCAGCTGAGACTGCTTGTTTTTGAAGATATATGAAAACTCCAAAATTTTCTTGCAACAGGCTTCTTCCACCAACAGCTGACAAGGAAGCTGTTACAAAGGCATTAACAGGTGTTGTCTAACTCTAAGATGCATCTTAGTCATTTCATCTACTATGACATTGAAATTCACTGCTTAGCCTTGGTCTTCAAATATAGGCCCTTCCTTTCTTATTATCCACTTTCTAGTACTTCATTTCTTCTCTAATACGAAAGAGCATGTAGGTGTTTTTCGGAATGCTGTTTCCAAAGGAGTTCGCAACATAAGCTTTGGGGATCTTCTTGGAGATCTTGGAACCACCATGTACTATTTTGTCACCTTCTTTTGAACAAATATCTTCATTTTTGTTTGACTCTAAATTCAGGAAATTTAGTAACGTCTTGGCTGACTGTTTTAGAATTTTGATTTTTCTGTGGTCATAAGATACCAAACTACTGGGCATAAATCACACTGAAAGAACTTGCGCCCTTCCAGTTTCTTCTTGCACTATGTGTAAATTGTCTTATCTCTCGGTATTTCTGCAGGTACAAATTCAAGTTCAGAATTCCGTCTTACTTTTCTCTTGTCATTAGAAGGTGCATAATAATTATCGTGTTCATGCTTAATTCAAGTTCAGAATTCCTTCTTACCTTTTCTATATTCCTTATTTATAGTTTATCATGTTCAATGTACTACTGTTGTTTTACATTGCACTATTTCCCTTCTAGTTACTGTGTTATTTTATTTAACACTTCATATCAATTTTCTGGACCATTCAGTCTAGCTGTTTTAGAGGGAATTGCCATCAGCTCCAACCCAGATTACAAAGTTTTGGGCAGTACATATCCTTGGATTGCCCGGAAGGTGCTTACTGACAGCTCACCCAAGTTGAAATCATCTTTGCAAGCTCTTCTTTACAAGGTACGCCATCTGCAGAAAGGACACTTGTTTAAATTTTTTATCGCTTATTAATTTACAAGATTAACCGCTTTTTGCAGTTATTGTTTAATAAAATCAAGCGTACTGATATAAAGTTTTTATACTAGGATGGAGTATTCAGGATTGACCGATTAGAGTCTCTATTATCAGAGGTGAGACATAAATATATGCAACATTTTTCTCCTGCATGTCATTCTATTTGATTCTAAGTTAAAAACTGCATTGACCTTAGGTTCATTTCTCTTTAACCTCTATTTGCTTTTTGCATGTATGGATACATGAATTTGAATGTATATACAGTGGGCCACCTGATCTCTCCCAGTTCCCCAGCAGATTAAAAATTTTAACTATTAATGGCACTTTCAGAATAGAGATTCTGCTTTCATGTAAAAACTATCAAAATTATTTGTCTTTCTGTGCCGAACCATGTGGCAACTGGGGTATTTAAGATGATAACAAAATTAATTCCCCAAATCGGTTGTGTCCTTCATTGGCATGTTTAATAAGGTTTTGATATTGCCAAATCTTTGTTCTATTTGACCTTGATAAATAGAAATTTGGGCCGGCAGATGCACTTGGCAAGATAATGGGTTTGCCAACTTATTATATATGCTTTCCTTTATATATTTTTTTCTTTCTTTTAATGGTGTGAATAAGAATAAAAGGAGTTGAAGAGGGATTCAAATTGTGCATGACAATTAGAAAAGGACACCACACGCCCCACTTGACTACAATACATCTGCATCATTGATGCTGAAATTAATACAGAGATGCTCTAACCAGCTCCACACTGAACATTTTTCAACTTTTGCTTGCGCTGCCTCCTATGTGACTTGGGAATGTCTTGATCTGACTTAATAGTTTCATTTATGCAACATGTTCAGACGCCAGTCCTAGGTTTCAGGTATTCATAAGATTCGTGCATCTGAAACCTGAAGTAAGAAAATGCTTGCTATAATTTGATCACCTGATTAACAGACATAATAGAGTTGATATATTTGTATGAACTATAATATGTCTTTTGAATACCTTTGCAGCTCTTCTATACTGATGGTGTGCAGATGTGATTTATTACTTCCTAACGATTTGAGTTCCACAAACAGACTCTTTTTCTGATCATAGATTTCCCTTGAGACAGTCATTACGTGCGAGGATGGAGAGAGCATTGGTCACAAAGCAGGAAGAAGACAATTCAAAGATGGTTATCAAACAAATTTTGTCCTTTGCTTTGAACGAGGAGGTATCACTTGCATCTTTGGTTATCATAGAAAGTAGATTAAAATAGTTCGCTTAAAGATATTCTGGCCTGTGCAGGGTGCATTTGTAAGAGAAATACTTCTGGAGGAATTTGCGAAGGTAACTTTGGGACATTTTTCTGAATTGCTTGTGTGGAATTTAGTAGAATGTATTGTCAAATGTGAGATTGAGAGTCTATTGCTTGCATGATCTCTGCTTTTATTCTCTCTGCTGAAGAGAAAAGTAACTAGGTAAAAGACTTGGGAGGACCATTAGCCTGGTAGATAGTTAAAGGAGTCAAAACTCACCTGCATTAAATGTTCGTAACCATTGGGTTTGAATTATGTTAAATTTTGATAAGAAAGTGGGAGCTAAAATTCTCTATTCTTTGCCAATAATATCAAGCTTTGCTTATGAGGTTAAGTCTGCATTATATATTTGAAACTTTGCATTTGAAATAGTAAAACGCGTGTGAGTGATCTTCACAATAAAACAACAGCTGAAATCTCTTCTAGAACCCTGTTTGCCATTTCATCTCCTCTGAGAGCAGCCTATCATGGGGCCATGCTGTCATCCCATGATGCTACAAGTTAATAGGGACTGGGCTGGTAAATGGGGATCAAAAGGGAAACCTATGGCTTTAATTGCTTTGGAATTCTCAACCTTCACATTATTTTATATGGTTTGGAAATGAGTGATGGGTTAGTGACATGATCCTTAATGCATTGCTCTAAGATTTGATTTGCCACAATAGCTGGCCTTTGCCAGTTACCATAGAACATGTTCTTTTAGGCATATGACTAGGTCTGGTTCCTAAGTTCTATCCAAACTGTTTCACATTGACCAGATGTGGTAAATTTGTATCTTTAAAATTATTTTTCATTTTTGGGGTACTTTTCCCGCCTTGCTTTCTCTCCATTGTTCTTAACATTCCCAATTTTTTGGATGCTGGACCAATTAGGTTTCTTTCTCACTTGTTGCTAAAAGAAATAAAAGGAAACAAATGGATATTTTGAGTTACTTTTTGTAGTTTGTTAGAAAAATATTATGAACTTAGTATTTTGTTAGGAGGACAAATTACATTTACACCCCTTAATAAGTTGATTTCTTTTGGCTGAGGTTGTGGTCGTTGCTTACAGCGTTGAAAATAAAATTAACATTGCATCAGCTTTGTTTATGGCTTTCACCTAATTGGCCAAAGGCACTCATCTTGAGGCAATGGATTTTTCATATGTAGTTCAACACAGAGTTTCATTTTGTCAGCCTGATGCACGGCCATGACATGGCCTATCAGCATAAATGGGATGTTACATGAGGATATATTTTGTGAATTTAGCTTTCAACTTTTGGTCAACAAACTAACTTTTATTGAGTCATGTTTGAGTACTCTATATTTTTGTTGGAAATGACGTTTTTCATTTATTATTGTACAGCTGAGATATAGAAAATAGAGTTTAACGTTAGAATTAGGTGGTGGTTTAGGGACTAGAATTAAAAGTAGCATTTAGTGAAGATAGGTGAGTCATATTCTATAAATTCACCCCTTCTTTGAATGAAAGGATAAGAACATTTTTGAGTTCTTATTTCTAACAATTTTGTGATTGCCGTTCTTATTATAAGTGATCACAGGGCTTGGATGCGCTTGGGGTAGCAACGATGGATTCAATGACATCTGCAATGACTGGAACCCTACCCTTCAAACCATACACTATGACTGATGAAGATGTCACTAATCTGAGAACACTACGACGACTCATGCTATTACTTTCAGGATTACGGAAGACTGAAACTTCGGTAGCGGTGAGGGCTTTTCATTAAAGATAACTGTTCTATCCATAATCAAAAGACAAATAAGATTATCTACCATAATTTTGAGGGAAAATCACTAAAAACCCTTAAAATAAATTTTTGTATTAAAAAAAGAAAGACATAGAATTAAATTTCAATTCGAAAAACCCATTCCACAAATTTCTCACTTCAAAAAGTCCCAACAGTTTTTTTTCCTTAATTAAATTACCCTTGAATTCTTACATTAAAAACCTAAGGAAGGATTTTGTTAATAAAATTTTTTTCTTAAAGTTCTTTACGTATGATTAGAATAAATTGAATTTTTTGAGAAAAATAATTTTTGAATTTTAAGATATATAAATTTGAAATATTTTCTTGAAATTATTGTTGAGATACTTTAATTTCTAAAATTGAGTGAACTAAGTAAAGAAGCAAATTTTGTAAAAATTGTATAAATTACTAATTGCCTTCCAGCAGGAAGTAAAAGGAGTCAGGTCATATGGCAGGCAAAAACCATCTTCAAGTGAAGCAGCATTGCTCCCTTACGTGTTGGTATCTGGTCAAGAAATGCTACCACTTCTATCTGTGATTCCTGAGGTAAACTGGTATTATGGTGAACTTTATTTATAACACAATTTGATTAGATTTGACGAATTACAATCAGTGAACTGGCTCGGTTTATAGCTATGGCATGGGGCTCTATTATCCGAACAGTAGAAGCATTGTTGATGTATTAGAACGTTATTGATTTGCACTATAAGTTTGGGGCAGTTCCAAAATTGTGAGGCTCTATCGCAACAGGAGTCATGTTGACATATTAGAACATTATTGCTTTGCATTATAAGTTTGGGGCAGTTCCAAATTTGTTGTAATGCTTGTTTTCTAATCACTTAAACCATAATCACACCCGAGTGCTCTTTCTTTGATGTTTTTTACATTCCTGCTGCTAATATAATTTGACGTGAATTTTTTCAGCTCCCACAAGAATCACAACAGCAATTATTAAGATTGCCCGCAGAACTTGCTGGAAAATTAGTATCTCGTGTTGCTGCCAGGACAATTAGACGGGCTATCCTGTGAACAGATCCTGTAAAAAAGTTATCATTTTGGAGTACTCTTTGGATATGTGGATGGCTCCCTCAAGTGGCTCAGAACTTCCAAAATCAGAAAACTCAGAACGGCGAAAATTGATATCTGGTCTCCGGTCCCTTGTATACAAACTCAAAAACAACGTGAAAGGCGCCAAAAGGTAGCAAGTCTAGTTTAGATGATA